>BMAW01033625.1:305664-335980 GCA_019974015.1 Nephila pilipes | reverse complement strand
TCAATAACTCCCGAGACTAACCCAGAGATGGCGCTCGTAGTAAACCAATAACCAGGTCTTTCTAGAGTACTAACCTTTGCTTGAAACGTGTCAAAATTTTAAGTCGATCGGACCAGAAACAGCTGAGTTATCGAGGTTGGAGTAAAGTCGTTTTGTAGTTTGTTTAAAAAATGGAAAAAACCGAGTTTCGTGTTCTGATAAAACATTGTTTTTTAATGGGTAAAAACACCGTGCAAGCGAAACAATGGATTGAAAAATGTTACCCGGACTCTTGTCCATCAAAAGCAACGATTTGTCGGTGGTTTGCCGAGTTTAAACGTGGTCGTACTCGACACAAAAGCTGGAGACTCGGGTGACACACTGGACGTTACAACCTGAGAAAATGTGAAGTGAAGTGACAACATTATAAATAGAAAAGGTCCCGTAAAGTGAAGCTCCGTGAGAGGTCGAGATGACACAGATATCATGAGGTTTACTATCCTTCGTGAAAATTGACGCATGAAAAAGGTTTTTCCAAGTGGGTGCTGCGATTACTGATGGAACAAAACAGCAACAGTCGATGATTCAGAAAGTGTTTATCGCTATTTACTCAACAAAAGATTTCTTGCGGAAAAAGAAAAAGAAATTTTTGGATTTTTTGGGGAAAAAAAAGATTTGGAAGAACTGGAACGATTGTATCACCCTAAAAGGTGTTAACAAAAGTGATTATGTTGATGAATAAAAAATGTTGTTTTCAATGTTAGTCGTCTATTTGATTGATTGTATATATGTATATAAACATACATTAGATATAACGATATTCTATCCATTTTTATAAAGATTGTTATTTATCAAATATGATGTTTTGGATAATCATCAATGAAAGAATTAATCATGACAATTTGAAAATCAGCTTAAAAATATTTGTTACGAACATTCGTAGCAAGAAAATGAAAATAATTTTTTATCTATCAAAAAATATCAACCGGATTTGAAATTTTAAACAAATTTAAACCTTTGTTACGAATATACATTATATTTGTAATAAGTACAATTACATATATATATATATATATTACATATGTAATAAGTGTATTTACAAATATATATTATATTTGTTATACAGACATTTCATATATATATAATAATATATGCATTATTATGAAATGTTTGTAAAAGTATTTTGCCCATTATTGATTTGTTATTGTAATTCCTCAGCTACATGTCGTTATTACTGAAATCATTACATTTCGTTTAAAGATTAAGAATTGAACGAACTTTTATTACACAAAATATCAAGAAAGACTGGCGTTGGTAACTGATTATTTTGTTAAAATCTAGTTCTTCCTCCACACCCACCTTCAAAACTGTTATACAGGTCACTTTTTACCGTCGGGCCTTGATACAACTAATGACTCGCCGTGTGATGGGGCTGATATGCATTAAATTAGTCAAGGCTTCAGGTTCTCCCGTTGGTATGATGTAGAAATTTGGAGGGGGAGGCGTCGGCTCAGATATCATTCTTGTAACTTGACCAAGGTTTAAAATTACTAGATCAGTTACCAATAGCTTTCGTGTTATTTAAATGCGACGTCAATAAACAATCACTCAAACGTAC
This sequence comes from Nephila pilipes, assembly GCA_019974015.1. NCBI lineage: Eukaryota > Metazoa > Arthropoda > Arachnida > Araneae > Nephilidae > Nephila > Nephila pilipes. The sequence goes on along the minus strand of BMAW01033625.1, from coordinate 334,383 downwards.
TATACATTCACTACAAAGGAAACTGAATTTATTATTTCGCAATGGTTTTCTGAGTTAATTGAAAATGTCACCATCTCTTAGACAAACGAGAGGGGCTATAAGTTGATAATTCGAGAACAACAAAATATATCTAAATACTGCAATACTTGTTACATTTATTTGCATATACTTTGCATTACAATCTAATATTTATAATTATAAATGTATGTTGCAATCGCTTTCAGTTTCAAATACAAATGACATTTTCTGTGACAAAAATGTAATTGAACCGTAACTGTGCCATTCATACTATAACGGGATAAAAACTTATATTTATACAACTGATTTCAGCAATTAAAGTTCTTAAAATTTAAATTTATGAGATATACTCAACTACCTTCTCCTGCTAACTCCATTATTAGTTTATTAACAGAGTAAAAACATAACTTAAAGTATGAAAATGACAACACGACACACGAAGTGATTACTAGATCAAATTCACACCCTCATCCCTTGTCTACGCAGGGAAACGGTTGACTGCTTAATCCTATGATACACCACTAGAGGACTCTATATTGCTCTTGTTAAGACTCTTGACATTCCCTCTCTGGTTCCTGGGAATCGTCCTCAATGAAGAACCAAAAAAAATTCACAGTTTTTGTGTGGTTTGCCTCGTTTTCTAAGGGGCATCACTGTAGAGATATTATAATTTTTGTACTGACGAAGGGCAGATATATAGTAGGGTTCTAGAACCACCTGGATTAGTTGGATTTGCTATTTTGAAAGAAATAGAAGAACCCTGAATCACAATGTTTCTTTTCGGAAAGAATTTGGCTGTCATTTTCCGAGCAGCACTGCTGAGAGGATGAAGGGTTACCCATATTTTATCACTTGGATGATATTAAGAAGCTCGACGACGTCTTTTGTCACAAAAAGTCTTTCTGTGATCTTGGTTCTCCAATTCTTTTACGAATATCAGCAGAGATGTTGGTCAATTTCATCACACATGGAGTTATCTCTGGTACAAAATTTTCATTAATTACGATGACTCGGAAATCGTTGGTCACACCATTTATAGTACTCATCTCTAATAAGCATAAGTTTTATGTCGTATCGCACTTTACACTGCTTAATGTGATGCGGGTTACAGATGGATTATCTTCCCGTTCATCGTGTTGATTTTCAACCAAGATGGCAATACGTGATTTTAAGTCACATTTTTCTATTTCCTCTGAATTTGCTTAAAAATGGTAAATAAGTTGATCAATTTTCAATAGGAAGCAAATCGTTGCATGACGGAATCCAAAAACTGAGGGTTATGGTCACTAATTAATCTTCTATCGTAGTATAACATAACTTCTTCCATCAACATAGTGGCACTCTTTCTATTGATGGACTAAGAGAGAGCAGAAATCTCAACCCCTCTTATACAGCAGTCTCGGATAACAAACATACATCTCTTACCAGTTGGATTTCAGGCAAAAGTCCAAGAAAATCATATGAAAGCATCTCAAATATGTTGAGAATATACGAGGGTTCGAAAGAGTCCTGCAGGCTTTAGGTTTGACGGTTTAAAATAATTGCATTGTACAACTTTTTACACAGTCATTGATGTAAGAACGCATATCCATCTAATACCTTTTCGAGAATCTGTTAAATGTTTCATCAATTCCATTATGTTCTGCGTTCGGAGCATCATAATAAATTTTCTAAATTTCTTGTCCTTCGCTAACTAGTACAATAAATTAGGTATCTTCGCTTTTGGAAGGAGAGTAGCAGAATAACATTCATTATGTATCCTTTCTTTATTCACTTAGCGAAATTAAAACCCTTTTCTGTTGATGTTCTTTATTTGCTCATCTAGCAGCGTAAAATTAACCTGTATAATAGATGGCAAAGGCTAGAGGGAATTTTATTTACTTTCTCATTAGAGATACAGAAAACAATCGGCACCATCCATTAAGGTAAACAAAAAAATCATGTTAATACTATAAGAAAAGGCGAACAACATAACCTACAGTTCTTAATGCCTTTCCTTGTTAACTGGATTTTGTCAGAACAGTCCCCTTTGATCCACATTGTCAACGTTCTTGACTTCATCAGGTGTTTTGTCAAGATCCTAGAGACTTGTCTATCAGTCGACATTCAGTTTTTCCTTAAAGCTTTCTCACGTATAAAGAAATGTTCTATTTCGATGCGCCTCGTCCGTTGATGATATTCAGGGTTGAATGACAGCTTTACTGCTGCCCTGTTATCCACTTGAAGTAGGGGAACTTGTTTTAAGTTCCCTATGTCCTGAAACCTTAGAAATCCCGGGGTTTAGAATATTTATGAATGTTGTGAGGAAATTGATTGCACCATAAAGATTATTTATTGTTAGTTTTGAGGTAATATCTTTGTTTGAGAAATTTTCTCTGGCCTTCTTTCCCGAAAACTTCTGTTCACATCATAAGCTATCATATGTGAGAGGAAATCTTCATCGCTCACCGCGTTAGCGTAGGAATAGTTTTCTCTTATTTTATTGCTATTGAATGTGACCTTTTTTTAAATTCTTTTTTCTTATTGATTTCGGGAGTTCAGGATAATTTGGGCATCCTTGAAGAGAGGCCACATATCCATGTTATTGACAATTGATACTAAAGGAGTTTTGCAATCTTTCTTTTATGCTACATTCAATAGTTTGATGACTTTGTCCACATTTTAAGCAACGGGATTGTAAATGGTAATTAGATCCACTGTTATATTTGTAACATTAGGTCACTTCAATGTAACTATAAGATTCTACTTTGATAGTTAAATTGTATAACCTGGTGATTTTAAAAGTTTTCTGTCTTTTTTCCCCCGAACGAGGAAGGATGATCATGAAAATTGGTATGGATTGCTTGGTTTTTCTTTGGTGAATTGAATTAATTTATTAAGGGAAACTCCCTGCACTTCTACTTCTTCTCGAATGTCTTCCACGAAAGTGCTGCAGAAAAGTCCCTTAATTACTTCTTTGCTTAGGTATTCATTGATAGGTTTAGTGATGTAAAATTCATATATTTTTCCTCTGTTAGTTCATCTATAACCTTTCTGGATAGCAGATTATCATCAGAGTAAGGTTTTATATACTCTTCAGAAAGACGAGTATTAAAATTTGGGTTTGTTGAGATTGACTCTTTAAGTTGAAAGATGTGAATTTTTGATGCTTTAAGCATTAATGGAGAAGAACGCTTAGGCATCGGCTGAGGTACGTTTTTATCGTTATTAACATCATTTTGGGAAGATGTAGCGTTTTTATCTAATATCTGAAATTCATTTTTAAATTCTAATGTAATAATCTAAATTCCAGAATTTTGTTTTTTGTCTAATTCTTTTTGCTTGATTTGATGATTTCGTTATTATTATTTTTTGATTCTTTTATTTTCGTGCTTTTAGTACAAACTAATGGAGGAGAATCATAGCTCAAGCAACCAAGTACCTTACAGAGAGAGGAGAAAAGCAAAAACTATTCACCGCTTTTTGTAATTCCTCTTTGATCATTTCGAGAAGTAGCTTGTTTATATCAGTATCCTTTTCATCATAAATTTTCATTTGTCAATCTCTATCTTTAAAGCGGTTCTTAATATGCATTTGAAGTTTCCTCATTTTTCGGAGATTTTCGAGTATGTTTCCGTCAGCTGTAGGCGAAGTGTTGCATAAATTATTTTCTATCTTCATGTTCTTTTCTATATTCGAGTCTAATTTCTTGTCCGTCATTTTGTATGTTTAGGGGAGAAAATCTTATTATCTTCTCCAAGAGCACTGAAAAGTGTGCGTGGGTATAAATCTCCGATGAATGCAATATTTCTTCAAAATATGATGTTTTCCAGAATAAATCTTCCATAAAGGAACAACTAATCATTTTCTACATAAATCTATATTATTACTTCAAAATTAAAATAACGCGAATTCGATTAGCCTCTGAAGTAGATCTTATTGCTTGGCACTATGGTCAATCCATCAGAGCAGTGAATCAGTTAACTGGGTACTAGACCTAAATCTACTAATTTTACAGCTGGTACACACACACACACACACATATATATATATATATATATATATATATATATTCCCATTGATAAATTGAAACATGTATGTACAAAATAATAATGAAACAAAAAAGAAGATCAATTTACACAGCTGGCATGAAATTGTAAATTTCGCTTACAATTGCTGAATATAAATTTATCTTAGCATGCAAACGTAGTCACATAAATTTAATTAAATAAGACTCTAAATGGCTTCTTGGATTTCCATGCTATTGTCTATTACGCCATTTCGTTAAACCCCGCAACCACTCTGTTGTCTGTGTTTGGCATTCGGTTGTGACGTTGGGTTATTCGTGATTTTCTCTTCACTAACCTCAGGGACTTCTATCGAGTTTAATTGCATGAAAAAATTACAATTTCTTCTCAACCAAAATGAAACGTGATTAGGTAAATTGGATGAAGGTAGAAATGAAGTGAAGATAAGGATTGGCAGCCCGAGCATTGTTACTGAGCTTAAAGTTGTTTTTTTAGTTTTGTTGATTGAAATGAATTCCACTAACAGCATTAATTATACTTGGTTACTATCAAAGACAGTGCTGAAATAAACAACGAGTGGATTGGTAAGAGATTTCCTATTTAAGTTATAAATTAGGACTATGAGTTAGAGTGGAACTCTAAAGAGAGCGACCTTGGTTATTCTGCATTGATAATAAATCATTTCACTTGTTCAGTCTCGTGTTTTCTTAATTTGCGTTTTGTCAATTAGGTTAAATATATTAAATTGAAATATGGCGCAAGAGCCTAAAAATAACGCATAAACGTTTCACGGTTAGATCTCATGAGATCCATCTACAATGGATACCCTCCCAAGTTGACGTTGAGAGTAATGAGATTGCGGACACTCAGGCTAAGGCGGGTGCTAATGAGGCCTGCCTACTGCACCTCTTACCTACCTTTAACTTTTCTCGAGAGCTAAGAGTCAAAATAAAACAACTTGGTTTGTTCCACTTGCTCACCCTTGGAATAGGAGTTGTCGTCCGAGAATGAAACAGCGAGAAAAGGAATACGTTATTTATCAGGTTCAGGTTTGAGTGCTCACTTCTTTCTTTTCTCGACTTGATGATAGGTTGCTTAGCCATTTTGGTGATGAATCATTCGTACATATCCTCTTCGGATAATTATCTAAATAGTTTTCTTTATGAAGAATTCCCTTCGCTTAGAAAAATTTGATCCTTGCTTCTTCTTTCTTAGGCAATTGCTTAATTGTGTAGTAAATCTTAACCTTTTTCAAAAATGGTCAATTTTTCTAGAAAGAAATGTATTTAAAAAAAAACAGTTGTAATAGGGTTGCTATGAATGTCAAAAGATAAACTCTTTAAAGTTTGTTACTAAGAGGTTCAAGATATTAGGTTGGAGGAAAAGTTCTGTCGTATTTTAAAGAAAATATTTGAATTCATTTATAAAAATATGTGTTTAATATTAATCAATTATATATGCTCCGTTATTTGTTACAACCTATTGCCATCTTTCAGGTAACCTGTGAATTCCTGTTTTGTAGAAGTTCTCATCTTTGGAGTTAAAATAGTCAGCAACTGCAGAACCTTAGAAACACTTTCAAAAGACTTGAATTTTTTCCCCGTTAGATAATTTTGCAGAGATCTGAACAGGTAATAATTAGATGTTGCAATGTCAGGTGAATACGGTGGGTGACTAAGGTTTTCCCATTCAGTTTTTGTTGTGTCACCATTACAGTATGCGGTCGAGCATTATCGTGGTGGAACACTATTCCTTTTCTGGACACTAATGCTGGCTTTTTGCTTTGATAGCTGCATTCAATTTATCCAGCTAATTGCAATACAGATCCGCGTTAATGGTTTTTCCCTGTTTCAGCAACTCGTAGTACACTGGACCTTTCCTGTCCCACCACAAACAAAGCAGTACTTTTCGTTGATGGATACTTGGTTTTGGAACTGTTGCTGATGATGTTCCTGGTTTGCAGTAAGATTTTTTTCTCTTAATATTCTCGTAAAGAATCCACTTTTCATCTCCAGCAACCAACTCGTCCAAAAACGGCTCCACATTGTGTCTCATCAGATGTGATGAACACATTCTTACACGACCAGACAAATTTTTTTCCGTTAATTCATGTGGAACCCAAACACTTTGCTTTAAAACAAACCCAAGAGATATAATGTGTTCTCCAACAGTTGTATGATGAATGCCAAACTCTTCTTCAGTTTCTCGACTTGTTAAATGTGGATTATTTTCCAAAATGGATCGCAAAACATCATTATCGATCTTGGATGGTCGTCCAGATCGATCACTTTCTTAGAGGCTCAGATCCCCAGAACGAAATTCGCTAAGCCATCTTTCACAAGTATGAACATTTATAATATCTTTTCCAAATACCGCACATAAATTTTTACATGCAACCGATGCGTTGCTTCCTTTTTGGAATTCATTCAAAATGCAGTGTGGTAAATGCACTTTATCTACTGACATGTTTTTCACTTTAAATATCACAAGTAAATGATGAATGGTAAAAAAGGGCTCCTTTTATACTATACAGCAGTTAAAAGAACATAAAAAATCCGAATGACTCACTAGCCAGATGTTTTTTTATTTACAAGAAAAATCACCTGCCTAATTAAAATACGACAGAACTTTCCCTCCAACCCAATAATTAACCAAGTTTAGCTATAACTATCCATTTAAACAATTTTTCATTTATGTGAAACTTTATTAAATGTACAAAAATAAAAGCATCATTTTTAGTTTCATCTTTTTAAGCACTCTAATAGACATGGTTCTCTGTTATTGAATTAAATTTAGCAAGTAATTGAATTATTTGTAAAAACTACTTATTGAAATAGTAAAGTTTCCCCTTTTTCCCGAATGGCTGAACAATTTTGAGCAAGTATTACTAGTACAGCCTGAATCCATCGAAGCACTTCGCACCAATAATTAGTCTCAGTCATAAGTCTTTGTGAGTCACTATAATCGTTTTTGAACATTGTAGTCGCTGACTAAATTCGATTCAAGATTTTTAACTTTTAACGTGGTTTTTTCATGTTTCGTGCTCTTTTTACAAATTCAACACGGTTCTTTTAACTTTTAAAACCTTCAGTGGAAAAAAGAATTAAAAACTCAGCCAAATGATTTACTGTAAAAACAATGCACACAGTCTTTTTAATGGAGCAGATTAACCAATTACGGATATCTTTTTCACGATTTTTAAAAGTCTAATACAGTAATGTGAGGCACGTCTTCTACCAGTGTCATCATACGGATAGTTATACTCTTTTAATGGCTTAGGTGGTCCTTCTTTCGTTAAAAGACATCTATCAGCGCCTGATAAAACAACTGGTTAAGAACCTGGATCTGAATTGAAGATCATTGCTAGAGTCTCTTCTTTAGATGTCTCTGGAGTAGTTTTACTTGAGTAGTGTCATTATCGCTTAGTTTTACCTGATTTGCCACATCCTCACCATTAAAGTCTGACTTAAATTCTAACTTTCAATTGTCATCCCCCCCATGCCTTGTAGATAGTACAGTAAATTTCCAGCCTGTTTTTGAATGTGGAATTTTCCGAGTGTCTTTCTTTAGTATTAGGCACCAGAAGTCTTTTACAACCTCCCTCGATCATTCTACAAATTTCAGAAAAGAAATTATATGTAAATTAGATAGGTAAGTTATATAAAATATTTGATGCGTTTTTTTTAACTTCACTACAAAAATTTGAAGTTACTAGAGTGTCCTTTTTTAATTAAAAATTGATGTTTTGAGATTTTTTCCAAAATCGTACCGTGAATTTAAATTAAAGAAGAAAAAGCCCCTGTTTTGCTTTCGCTAAATACTCTATATCTATCAAAGTTGCTAAATTTATTATTGATATTAACTTTTTCTTTAATATTATATTAGAGGATAAAGAGAATAAAATAAAAGCAATACAAAAAGTATAGTAATTGTCGTAAATAATGATCATGAAAATGTATAATGAAGAAGCCAATTAGGCGATTCCACCTGTTCATTCCAAAAAATTTTTCAATGTCCCGGAATCCAAATGAGAATCGTCTGAGCACCAAATTGTGATTGAATAAAGATTTTACTGGCTAATTTATTAATGACTTTTGAGGGTTTTATATTGTAATTTTTTAATGTTGATAGCACAGAATGGCTAACTGAGAGAATTAACAGATTTTCTTTTGATTCAGTTAAATCGTCTAGAGCAGGGATGGCGAACCAATGGCACGCGTGCCACTGATGGCACGCGACACAATATTTTGGGCACGCCACGATAGCCTAGTGCAGGGATGGCGAACCAATGGCATCTGACACAATATTTTGGGTAAGCCACCGATCCCAAAGTTCACAATAAAGCATATTACGAACGAACACGAGTGATCCTATGCTACGGAGTGTTCGGGCGCGGGGCGGCGAGCAGGAAGCGCGCTCGTTTGTTATTGTAGTTACATCGTGGACCACAATTGAACAATACCCACAGTTGTTGGATGTTATGTCGCTTTCAAAATTGATGTTTTTTACAGACATGTTTCAATGAATTAAACGTGAAGCTTCAAAGCACAAATAAAACAATTATCATCATGATAGGTCTCATTCGCGCTTTGACGCTAAACTGCGTGTTTTCACACAGGAACAATATTATTAAAAGAAACTACAAGTATTTACCAAACTTGAAAAAAAAATAACAACGATTTAGATATACATGAGAAATTGGGCGAAGAAACAGTCACTGAAGAATTTATTTCTGTAATTGATTCTTCAATCAATGAATTTTCAGCGAGATTTTCTAAGTTCAAAGAATTTTCGGAAACACTCAATTTTATTATGTACCCTGATGTGACTTCATTTGATAAACGAACTTGTCCCAATTCGATTGGTTGGAAATTAAAGAATTTGAAATGCAGCTGATTGATTTCCAGTCTAGCTCAATATGGATTCAAAAATTTATTAAAACAAGGAAATAGTTGGAATTAATTGAAACAAAGAATGACAAGCAATATAAGTAAAAATGCCAATAATAAAATGTTGGAAACATGGAATTCGATATTAGACACATTTAACTGTTTGAAGAAGCTGGCTCGTGCTATTTTAACCATATTTTCATCTACCTATGCCTGCGAGTCATTATTTTCAGAGATGAATAACATTACAGACTGGCTTAGAAACCATTTGACAGATGACTCCAGCATGCATTCTGCTAAAAGTAACATCTTACAATCCTAATATAAGTTATTTGTCATTTAATCTGCAACAACAAAAGTCACACTAATGTTACTTTAATTTGAATTAAGCGTACAATTGAGACATTACAAAATGTTTTTTTAGTAAATTAAGAGTTTTGAGTTGATAGCATTTAGTATTATTATTTTCCCAATAATCACGAAGTCAAAATTATTTGACGGCACGTCTATAACCTCATTAAAGATTTTTTTAGAAAAAATGGCACGTTGATACACAAAGGTTCGCCACCCCTGGTCTAGAGCTTTACAGCAAGTGCTTCTGCTGTAAATATCGAATTGATATGATTTACTCTGTAGGCGAAAGATGCATTTTTCGTGATACCTGCTATTGATATCACACTTTGATTTTTTGATGTATCCATAGCTATTAGGAAAAAAATCTATGATTCACTATTTCTTCAAATGGTCCTTTTATTAAATGAGTTGGTAATTTTTTATTTTGAAATCCAAATTCCTCTGCATAAATCTCACAAAGAAAATCTGCGTAATATATCAATCTGGAGATTAATATAATTTGCTTTTACCTAAAATACGAAAAATATTTTTGCTGTTGGTTCTGTTCCTTTCCAGGATTTCCATATTTATTGTATCAAAACTATTGAGGTGCACAGGAGAAAAGTTACCGTTTGATATTTGAGGTATAAAAAGTTTACTGCCAATCGTCTTATTTTATCTTTTATTATTTTTATTATCTTTATTTTTTTATCGTCTTATTATATTTTCTTTATTACTAAAGAATTTCCAGTTTAGCCAATTGTAAGAGCATGGTATTTGGGTTTCATTGTGGAAGTCCCAAGGCAATTATAAGAGCTCTTGTTTGAATAATATTGAAAGGTTTGAGCTGGTTATCAGACCATTTATTTATGATATGGCAAGTGTAGTAAAAAATGCTACATATACCATTGTTGGTTAATGTAATAAGATCTGCAGCTCTTGGATCATAGTGTTTATACGCCATGCCTTTTAGGGCATTAATTTTTTTTAAAGTATTATTTTTCATATGATTCATCATAAAAATATTTTGCTTCCGTTTAGAAAAACTTACTCCTAAATATTTAATGGAGGATTGCCATGGGAGTGGGTACCCCAGTCAATATAATAGTAGGATATAATTGAATTCTCTTATTTGAAAATTCCGCTGTTGTACTTTTATCAGGGCTTAGAGTAAGTTTCCAGTATTTGCACTATTTTGTGATTCTTTCCAGAGTATCTTGCGATTTTTTTTATGTATGATATCAAGAAAATGATGAGAGCAATAAACAAAAAAAGCCATGCAGCATAAATTGAGCACTCAACTCCTGTTTCTAAAGTTTAAAAGATATCGCACACGTAGATTGTAAACAATACGGGGGAGAAGGACCCTGAGGGACCCCTTTCAAAATATTCTTCTTTGATAACATGCATTGAACTCATAACATTGAAAAACATACTCTCCATCGGATTTGAAATGATTTGTATGAAAGAAAATTATGTATCCAAAGTGCTATCTTTCTTATGATATCTAGTTGTAGACATTTATAAATAAGATCATCTAAATACACGGAATCATAAGCACTCTTGATGTCTAAGCTAATTCCCACGAAAAATTTCTTTTGCTGTTTATCATCTATTATAACTTTGTATATAAGATACTTTGCAGTTCTTCAGTATTTAAAAGGAACAAATCCATAATGTTGTGGAGGAAGTTTTCTTTCTATTGTCAGAAAATAAGAGATGCGACTAGCTAAAATTCTTTCAAAAGTTTTAGAGCAAACAGAAGTTAGAGCTATTGGTCTATAAGAGGGTATTGTAGTTTTATCTTTACAGGGTACTAAAATCGGAAGGATGATTTAATGTTTCCAAGATTGAGGTACAATCGAATTCTCAAATAAGTATTGAAAATAATCAAGAACAACTGCCAGTTGACTGTTATTCAAATTTGTGAGGAAAGAGGCTGGAATGTGATCTGCTCCAGCAGTAGTGTTTTTGGATGCTCGTATACCCTTATTTAATTCTGAGATATAGAACAGTTTATTTAGTAAATTGTATTTGTTGTTGAGTAAATCTAAAGGAAGCGGTTCATAGGAAATATTATTAGATCCAAAGTAGTCGGCAAAAATATTGGCGTTAACTTGAGGTTCTGTGATATATCTATTATTAACTTAAAGAATATTTAAATTTGATTCTGGATTTTTATGAGAAAAAAATTTCTTCATAATATTGAAGAATGTTCTTGGATTAGAAATATTGTTACATATTGTATCCCAATATAGTCCATTTACCTTTTTTTTTTTTTATCTGAGCTTACTTGATATTGCTAGTATCTATTCCATAGTTGAGGGGAAATATCACGAATGGCCTTTTTTTGGAAAGACTTTCTGAGCTTGAAGAAATTATTACAAGTGTTGTTTCACCATGGAGGAAATTATCTGTTTGACAATCTATATAATATCTCTAGTATTATTTTTAATAATTTTAGATATGGTTTCATTTAGTTGTGTCTTGTCCTGCTCTTGATTGGTAAATGTATATTGTGCTTATTGTGCATTACTTCTTGTCAATCTGCTCGTCTTTCAAGTTGCTTATTCTGCTTGAGTAATGCGAACTCTGTAACAACGGGCAACGATCGCTTTCAAAGGAGCAGTCTAATACATAGGTATTAGAGACGCCTGAATAGGTTGATGAACATAATGTAATATTTATTAGAATTGCTGTACTAATGTTACTTCTATGCGAGGGAAAAGGAGTGTTGAGGATAATAAAATTTGAGTCAGTTAACCAATCGACAAATTCATTACTATGTTTAGTAGAATGATCGGATCCCCACATCGGATGATGGAGGTTATTGTCCCCAAAAATGAAGGCCGAATCTGTTACTGATTCCAAGAAAGATTTTACTAATAAAATATATAATCCTCTCGGAGAGTAGTTATTAATTAAATAGTAAGAAAGATTTTTTTTTTATTTCTATTTTGACAAAAAGTATTTCTATATCTTGCGTTTGAGCTATTTGTATAGGGACTTGTCGACAAAGATATTCTTTGGAACTGCAGTTAGCAGTCCCCCTCCGGGTCTGTCTGTTCTGTCTAATCCGAAAATAATTTTGTTTGGAAAATTAAGCCTGTCCTCGTCTTTTTTAAAGGTTTCCATAAACAGGCAAAAATGTGCTTGTGAGAATGAAGGAATATTTAACCATATAGATTTATTTTTTAGGACTCTACGGTTCCCCTGTAAAAAGCTCATAAATGAAAGTGAAAAAAAGAAACTTTTACAACTCGTAATTTATATCCTTCCCTCAAGGATATATCGCTAAATTATAAGAGAATGCAAAGTTCATAATCAATAGCACAATTCGGAATAATGTATAAAACATTTTAACAGACTTGGTTATTTAATCCATTTTTATCCTTTTTCTGTGTTATTTGGTGCTGCCTTATTATAGGACATAGATGAAATTTGATTACTGGTACCTTTTTTAGCTTTATGTACCTTTTTCTCCTGGTTGAAGACGTTGTACGAATCCTGGATTCCAAGATATTGCTCAAATGTGTGAACATTGTTAGGGATTAGGAATGGCATTAGGGATTTTTGAAAAGCCTCCATTAAAAATGCCGTTTGTTTTTCCAATACAGTTTGAAAGGAACTTTTTGGTCCAAAATTTCCTTCTTATTACCAGCTTGTGGCTAATTTCTTAATAACGTGGAATAGTTTATGTATTAGTAGCTCGAAATCTTCGTCTTGCTTCCGGTAGTGTTAAGTGTTGTCTGCTTTTCAATTCCAATATTTGCTTTTCATTAGTATATATTGGACATTGTTGAGAGTAAGATGGATTATTTCCCCCTACAATTGATGCAGCTTTGGAATGTGACGCAATTTATGCAAGTTTCAGGTTAGTGACAAAATCATGATTGATGTAAAAAACTAAAACATTTAGAGCATTGTCTAGGTTTATCGATGAAAAGTTGAATATTATGGTTTTTGAACCAGAGTTTGATGTTTTCTAGTAACATTGTTCCTAGTATGGTAATCATTACAGGGGAAACTTCAGGATTTGTCCCGGATTTGATGAATTGACGGATCTCTCTATATTGTCTGTGTTTTGTGATTCAGTGGTTAAATCTGTCAGTGATACATTAGTAGGGATTCCGAAGAGCAGAAATCTAGAAGTAATTACTTCCTATATGACGTTGGCCTTAATTGAGATATTTGAAATTTTTTCCAATGACAATATCTGTCATGCATACACAGAATCTGCGGTTGAAAATTTAATTTTACCATTTCTGGTAAAGGACATATTTAGGTTGTTCGCATGACTTGAAATTTTACTCTTAATTTCTGCGCGTAATAATGGGGAGATTAGCTTTCGGAATATGAGATTGTCCCTGATTATACTCCAAGAGAATATTAATTGGTTATTTTCTTGCTTTGTGTTCGTTTTATAAGTTCTTTATCACTCAAAAATCTAAAGTATTTATCATTTCCCATCCCTATCATGGTCTCCATAAGAGGCGGCAACTGTTCGTCCAAATCTTAAGTCACAATATACGAAAGACCCAGATTGGGTCTTTCGTATATTGACCCAGATTGTCTATATATACGACCAGATTGGGTCTATTCGTTACGAAAAAAAAAAAAGAAACAAATAAAGGTAGTCTTACCAAAATGCTTGTATAATAAAATATTCGATATCTCACTTCTTGTGAGCAAAGAATGAAACAAGAAAGAAACGCAAAAGGTTTGAACGAAACTTGAAGAACTTCTAAAATTTTCAATTACAAACTTTTTCGCAATCGCTATTTCTTGAATCTAAGTCACTTATCATAGTATTAATAATTAAATAACAATTGCTCCAATTCAAAATTTAAAACAAATAAACTTCCTATCACACATGCCAGTTTTTTAAACTACACTTGCGTTATTTTTAACTGAAACTTAACTGAAGATACGGCATTAAAAATAAGCAATTATGAGAAAAATTTTAGAATACGATTTAAAGGCCGGAAAATCCACAAACGAATTATTAAAGTAAGAGTAAAAACACTTTTAAAAATTGGAGGAAAAAATAATTCCGCAGAAATCTTCATTGTTTTTTGTTCTTTCGGATGCTTTTAACTGAACTCAATGAGTAAAATAGTAAAGATTTGAGAAGGGTAGTGGAAGTTCCATAGGATTCATATTATGCTCACGAAATCAAAATGGCCAGTATACGGGAGCCTTAAATAAGTAGTTTTAGTAGGGTCGCTCAGTTCTTCATGGTCTCGAATCACATATGGTAAATTACCATAGATCACATTGATTACTTATTCTTGTTACCTTACCAGTAAATTGCGTAAGCGAAACACTCAAGTTTGTACTTGTCACCTTGTGACGATCCAGTTTCCTCAAGTTGTTCCATTTCAGACGCAAGTACGCATATCTACGCCACAATCAACCAAAGGGCTCGAAGCACGATTTTGTAATTTGCCTCCGCGCGATGTCAGCGAATTGCCGCAAGACGCAATTCATGACGTGTTCTTTGGAAGGAAAGATCGGAGAGCAACGAGACAGAGCATGACTTTCGGCGACAGACCACGGCGCTGTACTGAAGTTTGAATAAATTCTTTTATAATACAACTAGTAATTCATTTTTAATAATAAGATGGATACCGATAAATCATTTTAGCCATCGTCGCATCTTCTTCATTTGTGACCTGTAATCACATGCAACTATACTTATCGACTTTCGCTTTCAGCCTATTTTCATTTTAAAAAAAGGCTACATCAGAATTGTCCACCGTCGTAATAGCACCATTAATCAACCCGGACCCAGCTCTGTGGTTCTACATGTTGGAAGCCACCTTTGACTTATCATCACCCAAACCTGTGAAGGAGAGCAGGAGTAAATACCATTATGTCGTGGCCCAACTCCCACCGGAAATAGCAACGGTGGTGCGCGACGTAATAATGCAACCGGACACACCGATCATTACGCACTCCGAACTAAAACAATAGATAATCTCTCGATGTTTGGAGAACGAGCCCGCTGAATTACGGCACCTTTTAGCCGGTGAAAATTTAGGTGACTGAAAGCCGAGTGAACTGCTCCGAGCCATGAAGAGGCTGGCTGACTCGTTGCTGTCTGAGTTATTTAATCAAACGATGCCTATACCAGTCCAAACAATATTGATATCAATTTCTCCTATTACCTCAGACAAGACAGCTGTGATGGCCGCAGAGACGTCTGAAGACTTTTTGAGGCCCTGGGACCTTATGAAAAATAGGCCCCACCTGCGACCCTTTAATCTAATTTGGTGTATATACATTTCAAAATCAATTGTTAATAATATTTCATTTTCAATACTCATCAAGCTTAAATAATTCAAATGCGATTGAGTCATACGATTTCTCAATTCATTTTTGACCAGTTTGAGTTTTGAAAATGAACACTCATCTCTTGCGTTAGTAATAATCATTCATACGAAAATTATCATTATTATTTCGATATTGGAAAACACTGTGAATAGTCTTTCGTTACACATGTATGTTGATCCCAATTCCAGTCACCTCATTCAACAACTGTTCTTCATCTGCATTTGTAGAATTCTTATTAATCTTTCTTTTTTCCGTTTCTTCTCTTTGCTTTTTTTCCCCAGCTTTTCGCATTAATGATCATATATGACTTGAAATAATGACATTCCAAGTTCAGTTCCTCTCCATTATTGTCTTTATTGTAAAATTTTGATATTTTCACGCTTGCTATTTTAATTTCCATCTAATCTAAATTAGAAATATTTTCGAAAAATCCAAACATTTCAAAAAGCTCCTCACATTTTTTACTGCGCGTTTGAATATTGTAAATTAGAGAATCAATTATTGGTAAAAAGGTTTTTTTTTTTTCCCTTCAACACTACACTATGAATCCCTTCTGACCGGAACATAAATTCAAGTGAAACATCGATAACGACGAGCTCACGGCCAGACTACATGGCTATCTGGAATATTGTTATAATTCAAGATAATATTACATTTCTTATAAATTGATAATATTACTATTCTTATCCACATAAAAAAAATTGCATAATTGCATCAAATTTATCTGCCAGATTCTGCATGAAATTTTGAGAAACTTCATTTATTTCATTCTGTTTCTTATAAAAACTTTCTTTTTTTTTTTGGCAGTTTGCAAAAATGTAATTGATACAAAATCTTTCAAATTCCCCAAAAGATGAAATTTGGAAGCATAAAATGTAATATTACTAAATATAGAATTTTCAAACAATAATTAAATCTAGTGTTTTTCATACCTACAAAATTCAAAAAGTTAAGAAATCTATTGCATAAAATGTTATACAACATTTGTAAGAACATTTGTTTCTGCATTAATTATAAGTAAATCCCATTTTTGATAATCATTTAAGGATCTAATAAATGAATTTTATTTTTTCTCTTCAAAGACTTTGCACGAATAAATTTCGTCAACAGACTTTGCAAGAAGGAAAAATAAAGTATAAAGTTTAACAATAAAGTTGAATAATAAGTCACATTTAAAATTGAATAATAAGAAAAATAACTGTAATGTTTAAATGTTATTTTAATTTGAAGTTAAAAAACAACATTTTTTAATTCGATATATTTTCTTTTCAGTGAAATCATTACTTAGAAAAGATTAATTCCTTTAAAAATTATTTGTATTTTGTACTATATATATATATACATATATATATATATATATATATAAATTTATTTGTACCTAAGGAATTTAAACAATTTTTCTTTTGTAACGTTATTTTCAAAACGCCAGTCTTTGTTAAGCTATGAAACTTACATTTATTAAAGTTAACTTTGTTAAATTATGAAACTTACAAGTATGAGAGAAAACAGAAACACATCGAAAAATAAATGTTAATGCTTTGTTCTCGACATCTTTTCGTGTAAATAAAATTAATAATTTTTATAAATTATATTCTATAGGTATATATAGTTAATTGAAAGTTGATAGAAATAAGGATTTTTATTTTGGAATTTAAAAAAAAAAATAATGCACTCAATATGTTAAATGCACAAAAAAGCAAGACACACAAAAAGGTTTAAATTCCAACCCCCCCCCCTTAGTTATATAATTATGAAGTGACAGTTGGAACAAATCAAGAAAAATTTAAATAATAATAATAATAATAATTTTAACAAGAAAGAATAAAAAACAGAGAATAGCTTATTTTAGAAAACATATTGGTAGTAATTTTTAAATGCAGTTTTCAGCTTGCTAAGAACGACGAGATTGTTCATAGTTTCTCAAACGCACTACGAATTCTGAGAAAACTACATTTCTGGTACGAAATCCACGGAACGAGTCATAAATCACCATTCATCAATGAGACACGGGGGAATTCCATGCATTCTTTGGTACAAATGAGTTTTTTTTTCCCCTTCTTTTTCCTCTTTTCTCAAATGTGCAATATTGACTTTTCTAATTTCTTGCAAGTAAGGTAATTTAAAATTTTCAAAGTATATGCATTTGAAAAAGCATAGGTTCCCTAGTTTTATTATTTTTATCAAATGATTGATAATATTTTCATGACCGTTTTAGTGCGTGGGATGGGAATTTTTAGATCTTTAATAAATATTTAAAAATACTTGCAATTTTTTTTTAAAAAATGGAAAACCAGATAAGCATTTATTTATTTTTTTTCGCTCTTTTGAATGCATTTTATTCCATGCAATTAAAAGCAATACCTTAGCTGTAAATAGAAAAGTACAAAACTCCGTAGGATTAACATTATGCTCGGGATTTCTTGGTGTCTTGTCAACGAGAGTCTTAAAGATTTTATATCAATACTAAATGGAGTGCCCATTTTCCGCATGAGTGAACTTTTAAAATTAAATGATCAGTTTTTGAAAAATAAATATCCAGTAAGATTTAAAATAAATAAATAGTTGTAGCTTAGAATCTATTTTTGAACCGCTATAAGATGATATACAGAAAAATTATGAATAATTCAGTAAACGAAGACTCCCCTGTTATTAATATCCTAAAAATAACTAAGATATATATATATTTTGAACAATACACATTTGGAGGACGAGTTATTCGAAATAGAATTGTTATTTTGCTATTAAGAATAAATAAATAATTACTCCATTATGCCATATCTCACGTAATATGCACATAACCATGTGTAGTATTTAGCTTTTTTTTTTGTTCTGTTCAAGAAAATAAAGAAGAATACTAGCTCATTAGTTTGTAAATAAAAAGGTGTATAAAATGAAAGTAATATATAACTCTCCTTTTGGTAAGAATTCTGAAGGTGATAAGATCAAATTTTTTAAATAATGTCTGTTAATTCTTTCGTGGATAGAAAAAATAAAGCTTCAATCAAGTTATTACTCCTTGTATACAATTTTCCTATTTTCCTATTATTACTATTCATGAACAAAATATTATAGTTCAAATTATCATTATAATACAGATATACATATGTACTATATACCAATATAAATCAGTATTAGTTTTATCCCATACAGTTAATTATTAGATTTCCTTAAATATATTTTTTAAAATTGGGAATGAAAAATCGTATATAAGAAAATATTAAATAAACCATTTTAAAATGTAAATTATACGCAGAAAAAATCTGTAAAAGGTTTTTATACTGTATTGTTTTACATAATATTTTTAATTTCTTAGAAGTTCCCGGAAAAATATATGTTTGCATCTATACGAAATATATATATCGTTGTTATTATGCTTATCAAATGGAACAAAGAATTATGGTAAGAAGGAAGTCATAGATTCCAAAAATTGAAGAGTATTATTACATAAACTATTAATTAGGAGAATTATATTTATGTAAGTAATTTTTATTAAAAGTATTTTATACCAATATATGATAAAGTATTAGTAAATAATAAAGTAGTAATAAGTGATAAAATATAAATATTAAAATTAATGTATATATAAAATTTTTCATTTTCTGCAGGAAAATCTGTTTAAACATACACACGCAAATAGAAAATTTCTAGTGAGGGGTCTTATTCATTAGAAATCTCTTATTTTGTACTGTGTTAGACGAGAATTTCTACATTTTTGATGTTTTCTTTTAAAACATTATATTATTGTACAGACATTATTTATCTGCTTATCAAATTGGACGTTAGAATTCTTGTTATATGATTGTTTATCTACATTTATATTACATTACTACAATCTGTCATAATGTAATATATTCATTCGTTTAATAAATGTTCATTTTCATTTGGGTTTCAATAATAATAAAAAAGTCTTTTTAAACGAGTAAAATAACGTTTTCCATATTAGATGCAAATAAAAATATTTCTCTGAATTATTACAATACACATCTAAAAATTTTTTGGAAGATCATAGTGCATTCAAAATGAAGAAAGCGTGCACTAATACTTTTTAATCAATATAAAAATATTCTAAAGAGTCCATTCAAATATTTATATATAATTTTATAAACAGTTAAGAGAATATTTCATGTTGTTTAGAGGGAGAGGGCGAAAATTTACACAAAAAAAATAGAGCAGAATTTTTTGAAACTGCATATTATTTTTATAACTCTATCTGTAAAAAAAAAAAGCAAATACAATTTCGTATTATTTTACTTTTTTAATGAGACATAAATATTTGTATATTATCTTAAATCTCAAAGAAATACAATTTAAAAATAAAAACAAAATTACCTTGTGTTGTTTCAAAGAAATTAAATTTAAAGGAAGGAATTGCCGATTTAGAACTGTAAGCCACTCGTTTCCTTTAGGGTCATTTCAACCCTCTTTTTATTAACCTTGACACCTGTCATAAAATAGTGAATGTGTTTTTGTCACTTCTGTTTGGGGCTTAAGTGTATCTATTGTCTATCCATAAGCGATCCTTAACTCGGGTGCAAATAAATAAAAGTTCGCTGGAAAGAGTGTCTGTTTGTGATTGTCCTCCCCACAGCAGAATTTTTATCAATAAAGTGGACATATCTTGCTTTAGAATTAAAACTAATATTTTCCCCGATTCTCGTAAACATTGTAAATAGAAATATTTAATATAGAATTATTTGTCTTCAACCAGTCATATCCGGGAATAACATTTGACGATTAAAATTTTCAGATCATGATCTTATTGAGGCCAAGAAGAGAATGAGACGAGGCCCTGGGCCCGGGCCCAGTTGGACCATGCCTTAAGACATCCCTGGATGGCAGATAGAATTCTTGAGTTAAATCGAAACTCTGTTAGTTCAGTTGCTTTCGTCCGTGAGAGTTCTTCCTCTGCACTAAATCATCGTTCCGCAACAGAACTTCTTTGCGACTAAGTAAAAGCTTTACGAAAAGAAGCTGCAGATCTTCAAAGGTCCCGCAACCAACCAAGGAATGCACGAAACGGTCATGTGCGATATAAATCATGTGAAGAGAAACTATGTTGGTACTACTTCTGGATCTAAGGAAATGCCAAGAGATGCATTTAATCCTGCTCCTTCTAAGAAAACCCACAACAGGAGAAGTAGTAGCTACGTACTATTCCCCTGGAATAATCTCTCATCGCCTTTTCATAACAGACAAAAACTCAGGTATCTGGTTCATGGTTTTTTTGAATTAACGTCGCACTAGGAGCAACAAGGGCCATTGGTGACGGACCTGGTAATTTTGAACCTCGGTCAAGTGATGAGGACGACACCTAAGTTGGCACCCCCTCTCCTAACTTCAACACGAAGCTAATGGGAGGACTTTGGGTAACGACAGATTTAGCGTGCATCAGCCTTGGCTGCACGGCGGGTCTTTAGTGGCATCAGTCTCGAACACATAGGTATATCATTTTTAAGTGATAGTGGCAGCGACACAAGTATTATTGTAGCCAACAGAAAAGATCTGAAACTTCCGGTTCTACAAACCTTTCGTACCGTAAACGGCACGCAAATTAATGTGTATGGTCATAAGGCTGTTACTGTTGATCATAGGTTAAGAAGAAACTTAACCCATTCTTTTCATACTTGTAATATTTCTTTCATTTGCGGATCCAAGGAAGGGGGGAGGGGGTAACTAGGGAAGTGTTTGTCATAATTTCACGCACAAATAAAGTAACAAACCCGTGGAAGAAACACTGGTAAAACTTAAAAGTATTTATCTTGTCGTTGTACTTCAAAGCTATTTGCTGTGTCCAACACAGGACTAAACTATATGTAGTTTCGCAAGATTTTAGTTCTCGATTTGAATTTGATTTCAGAGTTAGAATTTAGTTTTTTTTTATATTAAGGACTAAATAAGCATGGATAGTAACCGAAATAAATAAACACAGTTAAGTATTATGAACCTTTTAAGGAACAAAAATTGAGCCCCATCCTCCTGTAAATTTCATGCTCTCAGTGTCGATTTTTTTTTTTGGGCCCACCATTGCATTTGAAAGAGCATAAAAAAAAAACTTTCTCTGTATTTATTTTACTTATTTGATTATTGAAAGTATTTTTACAATGCTTTTTTTTGCGAGATATACCAGATTCTTAATAAGTAATTAAAAATATTGATACAAGTTAGAAACATTCCTTTTTTTTATTGTTTCAATAATACTTATTTCTACGCAATTAAAAGCATTTATCTTGGTTGGGGAAGAAACGTAGAAAACTATAAAATTAACATTACGCACGGAAAATGTTGATGGAGTGTAGACTGGAGCATTAATATGGCGATCATCAATGTATGCCCATTTTTTGTTGCCAAAAAATAAAAGTATTAGGTTTCTTTTTTTTGGAATCTCTTTTTCTCTGAATGTTTCTCATTCGGATTGATACGTCATCTATACTTGTACTTCCGGTTTCGGTGCCGGTTTTGTCAAATCGAATGCTTAGCATGGTGAATGACATTTGTTTTGTTTGAAACAACTGATCGTTTACTAATTATTTAGTATAAAAGTGGTTTTCAGTTCAAACAATTTTTTTAATTGTTATATTCCTGATTACAGACAAGATGAACTATATATTTATTTTATGTATTACACTAAATTTTTTGACATTCCCATTTAAGATTGCATCAGAAGAAGGTAAAAGTGAGATTTTAAATTTTGTTTACCGCGATGTGCATATTTTTTTTGTTTATTCATATTGATTATATTTCAGATATTCCTATTGTGGAAGGTGATGCGGGAGTGATAAAAACTGCTGTAGAAGATGATGTTTTGGTCCTTAATCGTGATAACTTCGATTTGCAAGTTATGTCCAAAGATATTATGCTTGTTGAATTTTATGCTCCATGGTAAGAATAAAAACTTTTCTCCGAAAAGAAATTGATCCCAAATTTTGAATATTAGTTAATCATTGCACGAACTGGCTTCAGCCATACATTTTTCATATTGAGATACAGGGTTATTTTTATGTTTATGAAATAGTTTCATGAAAAATAAAAGTTACTAAATATTCATGTTGTAGAATAAACTTAAAGTATAATTGTTCAGTTATAAATTTGATTTATTTGGTTATCAATTATTTTGAAAACGTAATTTGAAAGCTAACATTCAGTATATATTAATAGGAAATTAATTATTATTTTCATCTATAAAATTTCTTTGTGTAATTTTTACTTGCTAAGGTACTGAATACTTAATATCTGAATATTATAAAATAAAAATTGAAAGTATAAAGCAACTTTTGGTAATATATGCGATTATGTAATTATAAGAGTCAAATATAATTATATTCATAAATTAAGCATTTGTATGATTTTTAAATATTTGAATTTAATTAATTAAATGTTATTTATATGCTTGTATAAATATCACATGGATAGGTAAATTTAGAATTCAGTATTAATATTAAACACAATTTGTCCAGTACATCTATTTATCTCCTCAGGAATTTCTCTCTGGCCTTAATTCACCTGATCTGGAAGTTGCTGTCATTTAGATCTTTGAGACTATCTAATGTATGATGTGCTTTATTTATGGACACAACAATAATTTTGATGTATGAAATTTAGCTCAACCAGGAGATTTTTTTTCAATCTTTATTATGAATTGTAATATTCCAAATACAAACCATAATATCCCAAAACCAAAATACTTTAAAAGAAAAAAAAAAAAATTATAAATTGGTTAGAACATATAAGTTATGCACTTTGTTACTTTACTTATTGAATAAGTTGTTAAATGTTATTTTTATGTTGATGACATTTCATCACAATTTTGTAAATGTATGTTGACAAATTGAAACATTTATGGTTCCCAGCTTGATACTTGAAGTAATATCAACTAATTCTAAAAAACCTTATATAATATCTGTAAAATACCACCAAATTATTATTTAAACCAATAAAAACTAATATGTTTTTAAAAACTGTATATTAAAAAAGTTAACAAAATTCACATTAGAAAGAAAATCATTCATATTACCAAAAATTATGATGATTCAGTTTTTGTGAGTATCTAATTCTATAATTCTAATGCAACTAAAGAGAGAGATTGTCCTTCACCTTTAGGTCATGCATAGTGTGGAAGCAAATTAAATTTTAAAATTTTTTTTAGGTGTGGTCATTGTAAATCTTTAGAACCTGAATATGCTAAGGCAGCAAAGATTTTAAAAAATGAAGAGAATCCTATTTTCTTAGCTAAAATAGATGCTACTATTGAAACTGAATTAGCTGCTAGGTATGATGTATCTGGTTTTCCAACAATGTATGTGTTTAAAAAGCAAGAAAAGGAACTATACGATGGCCCTAGAACTGCAATGGGTAATCTTTTACTTTTGAAACTGTGATTCATATAATAAATAGAATAATTGAATGTTATGGCTTTTGTTTGTTTGTTTTTATTAAATAGATAATGTGTTCAATTCACAAAAGCTTAATATTTCAATAACTTGTAAATAATTCTTGTTATTTTATTGTAATCTTATTCTTTCAATTTAACAATTGTTATGGAATATTAGATTCAACTTGTTTTTTAAAACTAAAACATTAAGTATCGCCTATTTCTTATACTGATAATTAATTTGATAACTGAGTTTTTAGGTCTGTTTTTTTTTCTCATTCCAAATAATTGATTTTGTTTATTACATTTATTTGAAATTTATTTAATCGGAATAACATTTATTTATTCAGAATAACTTAAAAATGTATTTCTAGTTTCTTCCCCTTTCCAATTTTGCCCATGATTGTGTTTTATGACTCTTTAAGAAATGTATTAGTTGGCTATTATTTATCATACTGTTTACCTTTAAAAAGATAGAAAAACCTCTTCATTAAAAAAAACATTTAAATGATTTTTTTAATGATTATAAATGAAAGATTTTATATATATTATTTTAAAATATAAAATCATTCATTTACAGCTTAGTTTGATTTTTGTAAATGAAAAATCATTTATTTATTGCTTAGTTTGATTTTTTAAGACATGATCCTTCCTAAATTATCTTTTCTTTATACTTCCTAGTTTTATTAACTTTAATGAATATGAAAATCTCTGTACTGTTTGATTTTACTAATTAAATTTATCCAATTTTAAATGGTTATTACATTTTAAACAGTATTACTTTTTTATGCTAAACTGTTGATAATGTATATTACTTTATCTCATACAAATGATAAACATTAGTTATGCAAGCACCTGAGAAGTAAAGTTACCATTTTAAATCTCTATTTTAGCATTGAATTTATGAAATTGAGCATGATTACTAGCAAATGCTAGTAAATAAATCATCTGTGCTAATTTTTTAAGTAGAAAAAGCTAGGATGATTATTATTTTAAATCTGAAGATGGTTATAGCAATGTACTTATATAAATTACCCAACTAAAAATATAATAAATGTATTATTAAACTAGTTATTGAACGGAAATGGAAGAAAATTGTTAATTTTTATTTCTTCTATTTATAGAATATCAGAGTAGATGGTGAAAAGACATAATGAATCATATTTTATCTATTTTGAAAGATTGTTGTCACTCTTATCGAATAAGTAAGGAAAGAAATTAAAAATTTATGGGGTAGTTTTTATATTAAAAAAATGGATTCAAATAAAGTATAAACTCATTTTTAAAATTAGCAAAAATGGTCTCTATTATAAAATTACAATAGTTTTAATAAAGGTATGCATTTTTTTTTTGTTTAAAAATTTTATGTTTATGATTCTTCAGATTATGAGTGTAATATTTTGACTGATATGAATGAGCACAGCTTGCATTCGAATAGTACATATTGATGGCAATTAGATGGTACCATGAAATTTTTGCACCATGAAAATTTTTGCATAATGAGGGTAAAAGTTGCCGATCTAGTTTTTTTCTTTTGTGTGTTTAATTCGATGGGAGTTTTTACTGAAATGGCTCAAAAGCAAAAACTAACGATGAATATGTTTTTTTGGAAATGACTTTGACAGTTTTTCAAATTTTGAGTCTGATGAAGTTTCATGTGATAATTTTTCTTGCTCAGTTGAAGAATCAAACAATGATATTTCGAGCACAAAACAATGGTGTGAAATTAATTCAATTTTTCAAGCTCTTGAGTAAATTCAATTTTACAGATGTTAGTATGAAAGCAAGTGTGACAAACATGTCTGATTCATTTGAATGCTTTAAACTGTTCTTTAATGATGAACTTGTTACTCATATTATTACAGAAACTAATTTTTTTTGCAAGTGAAAATTTAGATAAATTTAAATGGAAACAGCATTCAAGTATTCATCATTGACATGACATTACTGCTTGTGAATTGATTATATTTTCTGCTACTGTAATTTTGAAAGGAATTATTGTAGAGCCAACAGTAAGGTGATATTAGTCGGGGAGAAAATTGATTGAAACACCTAGTTTTTCTAATCTTTTTAGTCTGAAAAAGTTTTACTTGGCCATGCAATTTTTTTCATTTTGATGGTAAGTGAAACACGAGACTCTTCACATCTTCGGCATAAACTAGAAAGAATATTAAATATGTTTAATTCTTGCAGAAAATTTTTCAAAAGTTTATACACCTGAGCGAGACTTCTGTATGGATGAAAGTCTGTTATTGTATTGAGGAAACTTTCTTGCATGCTATATTTACTGTTTTAAAAAGGCTAGGTTTAAAATCAAAATTTTTATGGTATGAGAATCTCATTTTGGATACATTTTGTCCATAATAATTTATATAGGTAAAGGCACAAGAGTATCTGAGGAGTATGACAAATATTTATTTTCTTCTCAAGTTGTTTGGACATTACTTGAGATGTTATTAGACCTAAGGTATTGCATTACTCTATGGATAAATACGATTTTTTCTTTGGAACGTTAAGACCAAACATAAAACATCTTCCAAAAGAATTAAAATGCTGAATAAGGGAGAATTGTAGCTTATCTAAGAGGAAAGATAATGGTCATATGATAGAGAGAAAAGAAATAATTTATTTCATAAGCTCAATTCACAATCCTAAAATTGAAAATTGTAGAAACCTGAGGTGCTTTAGGCTATAATATTGTGGGTGGTGTAGATTGCTTGATTCTGTAGCTTGAATATTATGATGTAACTCACTCTCATCAGAGAATATGTTATAAAAAATATTGCGTTATTTATTGGATATTCAATTTTTCTATGCTTTTCAGTTATGGGAAAGGAAAGGGAACACAGAATCAAATTTGAAGTTCATACTTCAATTGGTAGAAAGAATTATTGAAAAATATCACAGTGACAAAAGTTTGAAAATAAAATCTGTTGATTTAGGTGCTAACATTTTAAGACAGTCAGCACGCTGTTTACCAGATTATATTTCTTTAAAAGGAAAAATAAAAAAAAGGAAGGACTAGGCAACATATGGTACGTTGGAGCAATTTGAACAACAAGGAAAAAACTTTGCATGGAAACCTGCATTGATTGTAATGCTCCATCATTTACAATTCAATATTTTTAAAATGTATCACACACAGAAAGATATTTAGGTAAATAAAATAATTAAAAGTTTCATAAAGTTTCAAATTGTATGCAATTATTTAGATATTTTTATTTAATATTTTATAAATTAACATTTATAATATTTATCATTAACTGAATTGTTTTAAATAAATAATAAGTTTATAGACTTTATAAAAAAAAAAAAAAGAGTGAGTCATCTACTACATTGTTCAGAAAAGGGTGACTTTTTCCGAAGCAAATGGAGGAAAACTATTGCCCCTTTCAATCTTAGTTTTAATCAAAGTTTGATCATTTTACTGTTCATAATAAGAGCAAAAACTATTTATTCTCTTAACTGTATAAGGGTTAAATATCAGTTTGCCTTGAATTATGTCAAATTTCATTTTCACATATCTTTAAAAATACGCTAAGCATTTTTAGACAAATTTAAATGGCATTTTTATTGTAATTCATAAAATTCATTCTGCATTGAACGTCCTGTTTTATGGAGAAAATTTATTATTTCATCTAATTTTTTGCTGTGTTTTCTGTTTAAACTTTTCAACAACTGTAATAATTATAAGAATTTATATTAATTTTATGAAAAAATTATTACATTAAAGAAATGTAAAAATCAGTACATGGAATTTTACGATTTAATATAAATACTTTATATTTCTAATGAATTTCAGGCATTGTTGAGTACATGAAAGAAAGAGCAGACCCTAAGTGGAAACCGGCTCCATCTGTCGTTATTGAGTTAACTAAAGAAAATTTTGATGATACTGTGGAAAAAGCAGATATAATATTGGTGGAATTTTATGCACCATGGTCAGTATTGTTTACTCAGAACTCTAAAAATTTCTTTAAAATTGTATTTTTATTTTTTTTTCTATATATTCCATATATTTTGATAAGAAATGCTTTATATCAGAATCCTAGAAGGTAATTTGTTTCAAATTGTTGTAAATGATATTCGTGTAGCTTCCTAGTTCAGAATACAGAGTTAGAAAGTAATACAGTAAAGGATTTATTGTGATATCGGATTTCCATAGAGTTTTACTTTTTTGACTTCAATGAAAATAAAATTGCAATATCAACACTAAATCATTTTTATTCACGAAACTCTACAAAGCAAAAAAAAATATTACAATTTAGCAAATATGATTTTGACGATAATTTACAATTTTTAAAAATATTTATATTGCAGTTATTTAATATTTACATTTTAATTCATTACATTCTCTTCAAATTTAGATTGACCTGAAAATTGCTTAACAAAGTTATAAATAATTAATTGCAGTATTGCATTAAATAATAATTATTCTCATACATTACTGTAGATCTATTATTAATTAGGCTTAAGTTATTTATGCAGAAATTTTGGAAATGTCCAAGAAAAAATTAGTTCTTTAACGTGGATGTTCATGATTCATTACTTTAAAAAATAAATTTTTTGGATTTAAATTTTGGGTTGATTTTCCAATTAACCAGTTTCAGGGGAACTGATTTTACAGTCACTAAATTTCATTTACATCTTTAAATTTAATTAAGGTAATAAAATAATGGTGTAATTACATTGATTTGCACCATAATTTTATTTTTTGTTTTTTATATATATTTTTTAATTGAATGAATTTCTGAAGATTTATTTTAAG
>BMAW01033625.1:279329-305654 GCA_019974015.1 Nephila pilipes | reverse complement strand
CTTAGATTTGTTTATATGATATAAACTCGATAATTTCAATTAATTTATTCTAAATGTATATGATTTATTTATGCATATCAGAAATTGGTTTAGGATAAAGCGAAACAATTCAACAACAAATACAAGATTGTTGTTAGCTTTTACATGTAATTCCATCTGGCATGTGATTGTTACATTATTTGAAGCGTGCTCATTTAGGCATTATGTAATGTGTTGTAGAAAAAAAATTTTAAATCAGTTTTTACATTTATATAAACAATAATGACTCTAAATATGATTACTAAATATGATTTTTTATTACTCTTACATTTTTGAAAATTACTCCCAAAAATTTCATTTTACTGGCTTATTTCTGAACTATAAGTTTTTTTTTTTTTTTTTTGTAGATTTAACTTTTATGTTTTCTTTTGTATTGAAATTATTTTTAAAATCAAAATAACTTGAATGATTAACTTGTGTTTTTTAGAAATATTTAATTGGAAGATAAAATTAGTTCAAATGTGCAAATATTGATTAATTTTTTCTATATTATAATTTTTATAAGAATATATTAATATTTTAATAAATATTTATACTGATTTAAAATAGGTGTGGTCATTGCAAACGCTTAGCTCCTGAATATGAAAGAGCTGCAAAGGTTCTGAATTCTTTACCTACTCCCATACCTTTAGTAAAAGTGAACGGGATTGAAGAAAAAGATCTTGCAGAAAAATATGAGGCTAGAGGCTGGCCAACTTTAATGATCTTTCGGAAAGGTCGCAAATATGCTTATGAAGGTCCACGTGATGAACCAGGTACTTCTGAATAAGACTTGAAAAATTTTAAGTGATCAAAGAGTGAAATGAGTATACAATTTATTTTAAAATTATTTTTTAAGGAATTGTCTCTTATATGAAGGAACAAGCTAAACCTCCTAGTAAAGAATCAGATTCTTACAAGCATTTGAAAAAATCTATTGGAAAAATTGATGCAACTGTTGTTGGGTTTTTTGATCCAGACTTAGATGATTTCTATACAAATTTCATTGAAGCAGGTAATTATATTTAGCATATTAATATAACTAGAATGTTTTGTCATATTATTGCTAAAAAGACAATGTAAAAATACGTTTTTTTTTACTCCCAAACATCTTGACTTAACATGTTTGTTGCTTATAAGATTGAGCACTTTGTTTGTGATAAAAGTTGTCAATCATTTTCTAAATTCTGGTCATTTATATTCAATTTGTTAAGAAAATATGCTTATGATTTGATACCTATGCTAAATAACTTGTTATTCGTTTTGCATGTCTTAGTAACTGTCAAAAGCTGTAGAACAATTTTTTAGGTTAGTAAATTATTTGTGCTCAAAACTTGTAGATATTCTTGCTTGCTTGATTGGTTAATTTTATGGGGACAACAGCAAAGGCTATATCCTCTTTGAAATATTTTTTCAATTAATAGAAATCAAAATATGTATCTTCTGTAAGAAAGTTTTGAATACTTGTTTATTAACTACTGCATTTTCTAAAAGCTCTTTAAAATTAATATTGCTCTGTGTGTTTATTTTGAATACATTCCATGGTTATACCCTGAAAATTCATTTGAGGTAGCATTAAATTCAAAAGTAATTTTGAAGTTGTATTTTTAAATTTTGAACTTTTAAAATTTTTAAACAAAAAAAAATGTTTTGGATTTAAGAATGAAATTTTTAATCCATTTCATTTATTAAAATTAGGTCAGTTGAATATAAATATTTCTTTCATTTTTTAAAATGGTATTCCTTAATTTTTTTAATATAATTTTTCTGTTTGTTATATCATTATCATGGATTCCATGAAAATTGCTTTTGTAAATTAATTTTGAAAATGAATATTGACATTGTTCAGTCCAGATTTATAAAACAAAACATATACAAAAAGATTTTAATATTAAATAAAAAAATTTGTATTCAATATTTCTAGCAAATACTCTCAGGGGAAAATTTACTTTCTTGCATTCCTTCAAAAAAGATGTAAGAAAACAATTTGGATATCAAAATCCTGGACTTGTTCTATTTTTGCCAGAATTATTTGCCACCGATTATGAACCGTCAAAATTTGATTTTAATGATGTAAGTACTATGGCATGTAATAAGTATTAATGGCATAATACTAATTTTTTGTCTTGTTTGTGATATATTATTGAAATGATTTAGATATTAGTGAATTTTAATTTTATTAATAAATGGATGAATATTTGTTTTTGTAAGTATATACAATTTTATAAGTACATACAATTAAACCATAGAAAGTATTCACATTTCTCAATGGGTGTTGTTTTCCCAGGTGGTATTACTTTTCTAATTTTATTATCTTTGTTAAAATATTTATTATCATTTTTATAAAGTTAATGTTATGAATATTCATTATAGTTTATCTTTTGATTTATTTATAACTTGAAAGTTAAATGCCTATTTTAGAGATTTTTTTTAAAGATCTAATAAATAATAATTTATAACTTAAAATTTAATTATAAATTACCTTTAAAATTTCTCAAAGATAACTTCCAAGTTTGAGATTTATTAATAGAAAGGATTATTGAAAGACTACAATGAAAAAAAAAAAAAAATAATACTATAAGTGTTTTGTTGCTAGAAGAAACTATATATGTATTTTTATATTCTCTGAACAAAATTCTTATTCTATTAACAAAATAAAAAACTGTCATCAATTGAATTTTTTTATATCCTTTTTTTTTTGTGTGTGTTATATTTTCATTTAAGAAGTTTCTAAATATTAAATTTCTGCAATTTAGCCAAATTTTAAACTTGCTTTATGGTAAAAGTTGATGTTAAAGTTCATATTACCTTGAATAATATTGGACCTTATTAATTATTAAAGGATAATTAATTATAATTTCTGTGAATATGTTTTAAAGTCATTTCTAATTGTTGGGTTATTATCAAACATGAAACTGTTTTCAAGAGAAGTTTACTATGTTAACTGTATTTCATATTTTAATAATAAAAAGTATTGTGATTTTTACAATGATTATGTTGAATATTCTACTTTTTTGGTAATTATAAAGCTCCTAGATTTTAAGATTACATTGCATTTTATGTATTATTAAATCTGATAGAAATATAATTGAAAATACAGTAGTACTTCCCAATAAGGGACACCCACCAAACCAGACATTTTGTCTCTTAGACAGAAGTATCCCTTATTGAGAGGTAAATACATATATTGTTCAAAGTAAGAGGGACCAACAGAATTATCCCTGAAGTAAGTGTTCTTTATTCAGAGGTGTCTCCTTCCAGAGTTATATTTGTACATACAAACATTTTTTTTTCTGGTACCTGTATTTGTATTTTCAATATTTACGCTAGATATTAAAATATTTTTGAGGAAATAAAAATTCTGAATATTTCATCGCAAATTTGCATGTTTCACTTCAGACATGTTAAATTGTTTCTAGTATAATATTGCATAATTTTTTTCTGGCTATATTTTGCGTATGCATTTCTTACAGATTCAAGCAACATCAACTGATATTATTAATTTCATTCAAAGATCTTCCTTGCCTTTAGTTGGGGAACGAAGTCGCAAAAGTCAATGGAAATATAATAACAAATTTCCTCTTGTTGTTGTTTATTATGATGTGGATTTCAGCTTTGATCATAGAGTTCGTAAGTTGATTATATGTTAAACATCTTTCAAATGTTTTTTTATTGTGATACTTACACAAAACTGTACAAGTAAATAAGTTTGAATTGTGAAATTGTTTAAATATTTGTAAAGATTCAGTTGGTTTAGTTAATATTTTTCTTGAAAAGTAATTTCTTTTACCTCATTTATAAGGGTTAAGTAAAAAATTAAATTAAAGGTTTATTCTCATATAATATATGATTTTATTCAAGTAATATGTACTTTAACAATACTATGATATTTATTAAATATCGGCTAAAATGTTATTTTTGTTTGGATCAGAGGTATGATTTATTTCCACCCACGAGTCATATTCCAAAAGGGAAATTCATAATATACACAATATGCATTTGTGGTGGTAATTTTTCTTTTTTAAAATTTGCTTTCAAAGCTTTTCAGCACAGAATCATCTCAATAAGCCTTCTCCAATGGTTCTAATTAGACTATGTCTTCCGATGATTGATTTTTAATGTCTTAAGATCAGCTAGCATGCAATTAATTTATTAAGTGCTGGCATCGAAGAAAAACAAAGGTTGTCTTTTTATGATGCTCTCTACTTTTGCAAAAGTCACCTTTTTAACAGGATCCATGCTCTTGGTTTTAAAAATAGGTTAAGCCATCTGATTCAATAAGATTTAATAATTCAGGCCTTATTAGTTATTTTCACCTTATTTTTCATTCTTTTGACTTTGGAAGTGGTATTTTGTGGATAAAAATATTGATAATAAGCTCCATACAAATTTAGATAATTGAGGAATAGTAAAATGATTGTAAATTGTTTAGTAATTGAACATTTATTGCTTACAATTTTGTATAAATAATTGCGGCAGAAAATGTCGAAGGTGAAGCGTTTACTGGAACAGCATTACATGATCAAATTTTGCTTTCATCTGAGCAAAACTGCTTCTGAGATGCTTGCCTTGGTTAAGTAGGCTTATGAAGATGTCCTATCAAGGGCTCAGGTTCTTTGGTGGTTTAGTGAGTTCAAGAACGGATAGGAGACCATTGAAGACACATAGAGTTATCTGGACGCCTTTCAATAAATAGTTTGGATGATAATGTGGCAAAAGTAAAAAAACCTTCTGGACTCTGACCATTATTTAAATGCGAGATTAATTGCTGAAGACTTACACATGTGCAAGACAATGATTCACAGTTATATCTGAAAATTTGAATATGGGGAAGGTTTGTGTGAAATTAGTGCCAAAAGGGTTGAGTGATGAATAAAAACAAGTTGACATTCCCCTTGAGATGTTGAAGCAGTTAGAAAGTGAACCATACTTTTTGGTTGACATAATAACTTGCAATTAATCATGGGTGTTCCAATATGATCCCAAAAGCAAGAGATCAAGTTCAGAGTGAAATGCCCCAAGAAAGCAAGAATATTGCAGTCCAAGGTAAAGACATGTTCATTCTTTTTTTTTTTTTTTTTTTTTGACGAATGTATGGTGCTCCACAAAGAATTTGTACCATTGGGACAAACCGTCTGTTGGAAAAGAAGTTTTGCCATTTTCTGAAAAGAAGTCGTTGTGTGCCTGCATATAGTTGTTAAATGGTAATGACCAGAAATTGCTGGTTGCTGGAAGCTCCACCACAACAATGCTCTAGCCTTTACTGCCTTAATTATAATGGCCTACCTGGTCCAGATAGGGGTCATAATTTTGCTACAGCCATCGTAGTGCCCTGATATGAGCCCACCAGACTTTCCTATTCCCAAAACTCAAGAGAAGCATGAAGGGTCACCATTTCAAAGATTTTCTTCCCATCCAGTGGACTGTCAGAGTTTTTGAAAGAGGTTATGGTAGCTGATTCCAGGAAGCTTTTGCAATATTGGCATCAGTTTATCGATGTCCTATTTTGAAGATTTTTAACAATATTTACTGATTGGATGAATAAATTCTTTTTACTAGATCCAGTCTCATTACTTTATGGGCAAATCATGTATGATTCTCATATCACTTTGTGAATACTTTTCTGTTGGGTATCAATCTGGAAAAGAGGAAAATTCTGAAGTGAAATAATTTTTGATTTTGAATCATTAGAATGCTTAAAGCTTATAAATTTGAAATCAGCTTCTTCTCATATATCAACAAAAGGATGTAGTGCTGCAGTTTTAATTTTACTTTGTTCTGATAATACACTTTTTTTTCACCTCTCCTTTTTGAATTAAAAATTTCATCATATTATAAATATTGTGAACTTTTTGTTTTTATACAATAGTATCTAAATTATGTTGTACAATGCTTTGTAATTAGATTTTTCTTAACTGTTTACATTACTTATCAGAAATTCTAAACATGTTTTTAATATAATTATTTTAATTGAATAGTCTGATTTTCATACATTTCTGTATTTTCTGTATTTTCTCCCAAGTTGAATTGTGTGGATATTATGGACCACACACATAGCTGAGAAAAATATTTTTTAGCATTTTATTTTTCTTAATGGTGGTTGAAGGACATTTTAAAAAACTTGACGAAATCGCATACTTTAATTCATCTAGAATTTTAAAACATTTGGCATTATATATTGTGATGGAGATTGAAAGAAAGACTTATTCTTTTAAATCAGTTCATTGAAAAAAGGAAGAACACCCAAGCAGTGATCTGCCAGAAACTTGTTATTTACTGTTCTGAATTATTCAAAGTTGTTTCCATCCCTCTGCCTTCCCAGATGAATAATTGTATATAACATGACATGTTATCAAAGGCTATGTACTCCTGAAGAGTCCCGAAGATACTGCCAACATTCCCTCTCCCCACTTGGAGGCCCTCTCATGTGACAGAAGCATACAAAATGTTCAAAACTACCCAACCATTAGCTGCTGAATCTATTTATTGATGACCAGGGTCAGCATCACACACTATTACCCTCCTCCTACACAGTTCCCCAAATAGAGCCATTAACTGATGAGCATGTAATAGTGCTCACTGCTGTGAGAATTTTAATAAGAACAAAAGAACTAAATCACTTGTTTCAGGGGTACCAGATGGAAGGAGAAAAACTCTTTCAATGTGCTTTTTCTGCAGGTAGTAAAAAACCAGGTAAAGTAGGTCTTGGAAAAGGAGGACCTGTTTCGGTATGTCTTTTAATAGACCTACCAAAGCTGGTTAAGGAATGGTAAAGATTAGGGCAAAAATATGAAACTGGTGTGGTTGCTCAGACTGGTTGTTTTTTGGCTCTCTTGTCCGCTTCATAATTTTATTTCCTCACCTAAATATAATAAAAAATTATATTGTTTTCCATTCATTTTTATTCTTTATTTTCAATGTAATATATATTATTTTTAAATTTATGAACCAATTATAAAATTCTTGCATTTTTATTAGATATGAATTAGAAAGCATAAAAAGCATTTATTTGATTTGTATTATACAGAAAAATTTTGCTTATGTGTTTATAATTCTTCCAAAGAATATTTTTGATTGTCAACAGATCTAGGAAGGAGAAAAACAACAGGTTTTAGAATTTATTATGCAAGACTAACTCGAAGATGTTTAATTACAGCAGATTTATATATAGTGATGCAAAATCAATTAATGAATTTGATAAAATCTAAGAATGATTTTCAAAGATTTTTTAATGAAATTTTTTTCTTTTTTATTTTTTATTTTATATAAGGAAAGCAAATAAGAATAGAATATGAATTTAAATGTTTAATATACATCATTTGTGTACTTTTATTAATTTGTACTTTTTACTAAAAAAGAAAATAATTAAACAATTTTATGCATTTTGTATTTAATTTTTGCATTTACTGCAAACTAAAATAAAAGATGTTTGTATAGTATTTTATGTGTTTTAGTAAGAGTATAAGAGTTTCGAGTCTTATGCATCGAACATTAAAGCACATTTTAATTAATTTTTTCTACATAAGAATATTAAATGCTTTTGCTTAAAATTTGCAATTGATATAACAAGAATTTCAAATTATTTTTTTGTCAACACTTACTTTAATTTATTTTGAATTTTAAATACATAAAAAATACTTGTACTAGTAAGTTGCCAAATGTACTTTATTTTCACCATCTGCTGATAAAATTAGAAGATAGTGTTCTATTTAAAAATAGTTTAATTAAACCATGATTTTTTCCCTAAAATTCAACCATTTTGATTTTTTCTTAAATGTGTAAAGTAATCATAATTATTATATAATGTTAAATTCATTAGAATATCTTTGAGTTTTGTTTGAAAAATCTAGTGAACAATTAAAGGTCCAGTCTTTAAAAAGGAACTAGAATTGGCAAGAACAGTCATCCAAAAGAACAGAAATTCCCATCCCTATTTATATGTATAATCTAAAACTATATTTCAATTTTACCAAAATTCTATTACATATTTATTTTGTATGGTAATGTATGACTGTTTCTATTATAACAGAAACTCAGTTGGTTCTTAAAGAAGTTGCGAAAGTTGCAAAAGAGTACAAAGGAAAAATTACATTTGCTATTTCTAATGAAAATGAATATGAAGATGAATTGCAAGCATTAAACTTGGATGACAGTGGTGAAGATGTCAATGTTGGGTTCCTTGATGCCAATAATGCTAAATATAGAATGGAACCTGTAGAAGATTTTTCTGAAGATGAATTACGAACATTCGTGGAAGATGTTCTTGCAGGTAATAATATTAATACATTTCAATTATACAAAAATTGGATTTTTAAGATTAATCTAAATATATTTCGTAAAATATATTTAACATACAACAAATTTATTTTGTATTGTGGTTAAGTTTAAAATCAAATTAAGTTAAATATGTTTCATACTTTATCTCTCATAGTTCCAAATCGATGTTTAATTTTTTCAATTACAATAAAAAAAAGCCGGGGGAGTCATAAAATGTTTCAAAAATTTAAAGATGTGTCTCATGCTTAATGTAATTTTGGGAAATTTCATTCTATCTGAAAATGTTATTAGAAAAATTTAGATATTTCAATTTTTTTTTCTTATACCCTATTGTAGTTAATGTTTATTCTCTGAATGCAGCATTTAAATCCTATTTCTCCAATTTTCTAAAAGAATATAGTTATTTATGTATGGCACTGAACAAGGAAAGAGCGCATAACACGCAAGCAATTGGACTGTATATATTTATTAATACACATTGCTATATATACAAAAATTAAAAACAGAGGTGCCATCTGGCGTTGAATTTACACAGAAGAAACAGGGCACAAACATTCTCCTCCATGTTGACATGTCCCATATTCAATTACCTTCAAATCAGGCTGCGGTAGCCTAGTGGTCATACCTTCGGATTCGTGACCTGCGGTTTTCGATCGGTCGCAGGTTCGATCCTTGGCCACCAAAGACCCGCCTTGTAGCCGGGGCTGATGCACGTTAAATCTGTCGGGGCCCAAAGTCCTCCCATTGGTGTGGTTTGGCTGTTAGGAGAGAGGGGGTGCCAGCTCAGGTGTCGTCCTCATCACTTGACTGTGATTCAAATTTACGAAGTCCATTGCCAATAGCCCTTGTGTTGCTTCTAGTGTGACATTAATAAAAACTAAAAAAAAAAAAAAAATCTAAGACAGCTTTCAAATCAACACAGAATAAAGGAACTGTTGGCCTACCTGAATTGGCCCTTGATAATTAATGCCATAAGCAGAGTAAGACAGACACTGATATTTTAAAATGTAATTTTATCTACAGGATATATACAAGACTCAAATCAATATCATTACTTTTTAAGCCAAAGGCTGCAGTATCACAGTCAAGTCATACTACAATCATGGCGATGGTCTCATCAAACACAGCCAAGGTCTCATTATATATATACCCGGAATCTGCCTTCGACACCGTCAATTTGACAGTTAAGAATCGTCATCCAATGAAAAAAATAACTTCGTATGACGTAACTAAAAAAAATACTATCGAATGCAAATTCCCCAGTGCCAGATGCATGGAATGACATCATATTGGCAATACATGATTCCAAAACATTACCATTTGAGATAACTGCGATATAACAGGAACACTCTAAAGTACAATATCGCATAGCACATTAAATCCAATTCGACAACACAATCACAATAAAAACTGTACATTTAACAAAATTTACTAGATTAAAAGAGGTATAAAAATTTAAAATTTTAAGTTGGCTTAGGCAGCAAACACGCGAGAAATTGCGCACTTATATTTGTTGGCCCACCTAGAGTAGGCCTTTGATAATTTAATTTAAAGCCACATGCAGAGAAAGACAAACTCTAATATTTAAAATTATACATTTATTTACATGATTATATTTACATATTTACAACACTAATAACATCACTTTCTAAACCGAAAGTTTCAGAATTATAACGATGGTCACATCGATCATAGTCAAAGTCTAAAAAGCAGCCAACATTTCATTTGGCCATCCAATCAGCTGTCATACAGCATCCAAGAAAAAGCCAACTTAATCTACTAAGATCTCTATTATATATATACTCCGGAATTTGCATTCAACACCGTCAACTCGACAGTTAAGAATCGGCATCCAATGAAAAAGTAACTTCATATGACGTAACTGAAAATTACCGTCGAATGCAAATTCCCGATTCCATTGCCAGATGCGTGGGATGACGTCATATCGGCAACACGTAATTCCAAAACATTACCGTGATATGACAACAATATTCACCCCTCTCAGTTTGACAGCTATAAAAAAATAGCTATAGCAGAATGCAGTGTGCGCTTGGCCTGTAAAGAAAGACAACCAAGATGTTAACATAAAAATACTAAGTTTATTAAGTCATTAAAACTGAGCGTAACTTGCTCTGAAAATAATAGCATAAACATGGCTTCGGAAACATGGCTTTTTAGACACTAATCATCCAGATGCTAGCACGCACACTACTGAAAAATGTTCATCACACATGTCTACTTACACGTGCCATAGACGTGAGACGTTGTTAGCTATGAAAGTCTTCAATTGATTCGCTGGTGTGTTTAACCACGCCAATACAATCGCTGAATCAGTGTGAAGCACAATATCACTAATCTTCACTTTTATACAGGATTGTTTTTTCTGTATAAGCTGAGCCAGAACACAGGCACAAAGCTCCAGTCGCGGTATTGAAATTACTCAAATTGGTGCAACACTTGACTTACTGGCCAAAATGGTCACTCTTGCACTAAAGTTTGATAGAAGCACTGTAGATAGACAATAGCTATGTAGGCAACCTGAGAGATGTCTGAGAATCCTTGAAGGACAATTCTTAACCACGCATTGGTCAGAATAAATCGATTTATCTTAATGTTTTTGATGCATTTGAAGGTTGTCACAAACTCCTTCCACTCTTCGGCAATTGGATCAGTCAATACATCATCCCAATCAAGCTTCTGCTGCCATAATCACTGTAGAAGGGTCTTTGCCTTAGTCAGCACAGGACTTAAGAAACCTAGAGGGTCATAAAGTCTCGCTATAACATGGAGTACTTCATGCTTGGTATATGATGGTCTACTCAAAATGGATACCTTAAACACAAAACAATCCTGGAAGGGCTTCCAACTGATGCACAAAGTTTTCACAGATAAATCAAGTTCAACTGAGAAAGAATGCTCAATGTCTGATGACAAGGAGCTGTTCAACAACTCAGGAGAATCGGAAGACCACTTATGAAGTGTCATTCCACATGATTGTAAGGAATCTTTCAGTTGCGACTGTAGCTGGCAGGCAGTCTCTAATTCAGATGCCCCACTCACAATGTTATCCATATAGGCTTCATGCAGCAAAACTTCAGAGGCCAGAGGAAATCTCAATTTTTCATCCTGGGCCAATTTCTGCAAGGTCCTTATGGCAAGAAAAGGAGAGCTAGACATTCCATATGTAACAGTTTTCAAATGATATGTCAAAACCTCAGTATTGGTTCTGACTTTCCACACAATATGCTGGAGGTTTCTTTGATTAGGTTTGATAAGGATCTGTCTATACATTTTTTGTATATCAGTAGTAAAGGCAAACTTATGTCTTCTGAATCGGGTAATGGTCTCAAAAATGTTCTCCATGATGTGTCCTTTCATTAATATGACATTAAGACTTACACCTATTGTGGTGAGCAATGAAGCATTGAAGTCCACTCGCAACTATGTTGTCAATTTGTCAGGGCATAGAATGCCATGATGTGGTATATAGTATTGCATGAGCGGTTCACTGGGCTCAAACACCCTCTCCATATGACCCAACTCCTCATACTCTCTAAAAAATTCTGTATACAACGACAATTATTCTGAATCTCTAGACAACTGCTTCCACAACGAGTTAAGTTGCCTCACAGCAATGTCTCTAGAATTTCCTAAACATAATGGTCACTACTCAAGGCCATTGACACCACATATCTACCATCATTATTTCTTTAATGGGTACGCACAAAGTGTTCCTCGCACGAGGATGCCTCTGTATTCTCCCCACGTTTCACATCGATGCTCTCAATCTCCCAAAACTGTTTCTAGGTTTTGTTTAAGTCATCGTCAAGAATTAACCCATAAGGAACATGATCCTCCACCACCTCATCAATACTCCTACTAACAACATAACCAAACACAGTATTTTGCAATAGTATTTATGAATTTTCAGTATGCAT
Source organism: Nephila pilipes (assembly GCA_019974015.1). Classification (NCBI taxonomy): domain Eukaryota; kingdom Metazoa; phylum Arthropoda; class Arachnida; order Araneae; family Nephilidae; genus Nephila; species Nephila pilipes. The sequence goes on along the minus strand of BMAW01033625.1, from coordinate 293,421 downwards.
CTGTCTCAGCCTCAACAATTCATAAAACCCTCATCACCAAGCAACATGTCAATTTTATTTGGAACATTAAGACCAGGATCAGCCAATGGCACGAGCTCTGAAACATTAATATCCACATTAATTACTTTATTTTGAATGAGATCAGTAATTTTGTTAACCATCAATATAAACTCCTTTTCACAACTCTTATCTTTATTTGCCTCTGAGGTCCTAACACAATTCTTTACGACCATACTCACATCATTAACACACAAAACCGCAGTTTTTATTTTCTCCATTTTAAGTTACAACCTCTCTGCACACGCCCTAATATATAAACAAGATTGGGAACCAACATCAAGACACTTAACCTCAACCCATTGCTAGAATTAATTCTTTACAAGGGTTCGAATGGTACTCAAAAGTACTGTTTTTGTTTTTCTCATATCAAGGCCAATCGCCACAAACTGGGATTGCGAAATCACCTCTGGATTCTCCTTCTTCGACCTTGGAAAAAAGGCAGACACATCTAATTTCAATTGAGACAGGGGGAGGGGAAGGTGCCAGAGAGTCTCACGTGGGAAGTGAATCATCCTATGATGAAACTTCGAACAAAAGCAATTTTCGACTGAACAGCATTCACTCAGTTTATGGGGCAAAAAACAACGAAAACAAAGATTATTTCTCTTGTCCACTTCCGCTCTTGCTCATGCTGAAAGTCTTTTAAATTGTGAATACGTGGGAAGCTGTGCGAATTATTTTTTCAAAGGACACAATTTGCATTTTTGGTTTCCAACAATAAGACCTTGGATACATTTTTATCCATCCACCATGGTTTCGGATTCATGACTGGTGGTTTCCGTTCTGTCGAGGGTTCGATCCTTGGCTACCAAAGACTCACCATATAGCTGGGGTTAATGCATGTTAAATCTATCGGGCCCAAAGTCCTCCTGTTGGCATGGTGTGGAAGTTAGGAAAGGGGGTGCCCACTCAGGTGTCGTCCTCGTCACTTGACCATGGTTCAAAAGTACAAGGTCCGTCGCCAATAGCCCCCGTGTTGGTTCTAGTGCGACATAAAAAAAAACTAAAAACTAAATTTGGAGTCCTTTGCTATTTATTTCCCACCATCCGTTTTGCTTCACCCATTACATTCCTGTTGACCACTTCATTTGAACCACTATCTCTTGATGACAAATAAATATCACACTCCTTTCAGAGCTGTTGAGGCTTAAAAAAACCCTAACCTTCTTTAATTCCTATATGGGTCTTCAATTCATGATCAAGCATCTCTAAATTCTTGTCTGAAACTATAACATCACAGAGATTTACAGTTGGTGACCTTGCATAATTGGCAATAATAGTCAAAGGATGCACATAAAGGAGAAGCAAATTGAACATAATTCTCAGATAGTAACTTCTGAGCCCCTTTAAAATGATTTAAGCATTCTTGGGGTGTGGGTTCAAATTCTTTAATACCAATTCCTTAATCTTTTTGTAATTACACAAGTCCTTTTCATTAACATTAGACAGTAAATTATTTACTTTTTCACCCAAAATATTTAACAAAATCTCGGCCCTTAGTTCATTAGGCACAGATTTTTTTCGGAATGCTTTTCCCAAAGAATGGGAAAATAAATTAAATAATTCTGATTTAACTGGTACAGGGGTTGTTAAAGTTTTAATACTTCTGATTAAACTTTCCAAATTATCGGTTAAGGTACCCCTTTCTCCACTATCAGTAACTTGGGATGTGTTTTGAGAAACCTTTCCCTCATTCACCAATTCCAGTTGTTTTTCAATTTAGGCCAATTTTAATTTTTCCAATTCTATCTCTTGCTTTTCTTTCTCCAATTTTTCCTTCTTTTCCGCTAATATATTGGTAATAACAGTCTGCACAAATTTATTATTGTCCTTATACAAATCAGAAGACTCAATTAATTTTTTTAAATCCATCACCCTTGCTGCAGTCGGAATCTCTAAATCCATTTCTTCCGCAAGTGCAATGAGCTCATTCTTTTTATAATTCAATTTAAAAACCATCTCTGTGCATATGCTATCCTATACCATTCACAAGAATTAAATTTACTCAATATGGTACACAACAAGACCAAAACAGCTTAATATTAAAATCCGAATCCACATATAAAACAAACTACACAAAACACTGTTAACTAGACTAAAACTATTTACAATAAGACCCAAATCTAAATCCGAAACAAAACCCCACAATACACTGCAGACTAGATTAAAACAGCTTCACATTAAATTTTGAATCCAAATGAAATTGCCAATGAACATAGCCTCAAGCAAGACAGTAATTGACTTATATAACAAGTAAAACCTGAAACAGCACAATCCCAATTTAATTTACAATTAAGCCATAAATTTCACTCACTAGATCAACACTAATCAAAACATTGAATTCGTCCACTCACAATACATAACCTTTTCTATATTCACATCATCGCAAAGCTTCAAGGTCTGTCCGCAACTCCAATTTCCACGGGCAGCCGAACACTTTTCTGGCATGTAGTTTAAACCTCAATCTTCACTAATCACTTCTCTTTACTCTTTTCCTGATTCACAGTTCAATCCTCAGTTTTCACAAGCAGCCAACCACTCTCTGGCTCGATGGACCAAATATTTATGCACGGCACTGCACAAAGAAAGCACACGCAACACACAAGCAGATGGACTGTATATATTTATTAATACATGTTGTTATATATACAAAAATTAAAAACAGGTGCCATCTGGCGTTGAAGTTACACAGAAGAAACGGGGCATAAGCAATAGTAATTTTACTGTGTTAATATAGTCAGACCCCTTTAATTTGTGTTGATTGGTATCCATGATTACTCAACCATGAATTAAGTGAACTGCAAGTTGCAGTATTAATATAAATTAAATGGTAATATAAATTCCAACAGTATTATAAGTTTTCTGCTTTACATTTACACTCATTCAACATTGTTTTTACTTATATGAAAATCGCTTCTACAAAAAAAAATCTTAAAATTCGACCAATATAAAATAGTTAAACGTATTGCTAATCTCACTAATATGAGATCTTGGAAAATAATCGTACAAAAAGAAATCCAAATGAGAGCATCTTGTTTTTCACAAAAAATCTAAAAAAGATCAGTAAAATGTATTAACCCAGGAAGATACGGGCTGTGAATCATAATAATGAGCCAATAGTCATGAATGTTAAAATAAACCACAGCTTAACTTAAAGCAAAGAAATACAAACATCAATATCCAAAACTAAATTTTATTTAAACAAAATGTTCTTACTCTTAATCTTATCATTCATTAGCAGCTAATTAATAAAAAGGAAGTGATCAATGATATGCCTGTTTCAAAAAGACATCTGACATGCATCCTGTTAGTTATGCAACTAACAAGCAAGGGATTAAAGATAATACTTTCCTTGTACAATCCATGTTTTATCTGCATTCAATTCAGTCAAAAATAGGTAGCCAATCATAAAAATTAACAAGTATGATGTAACAGAAAAGATAATGTTTGCCAAACCCTGATACTACATTGCTGGATGTGTGTGGAATGACATCATACTAACAATATTGCTCAGAATGCATTAAGGATCTTCATTTCTACTCAACTCGCATTTTAACAATTAACATGAGAACACTCTTAGAGTGTGGTATACTTCCAAGCATATTAAATGGTATACTTACTATATATATATTGTTACTGTATTAAAAAATCATGTAAATTGATATTTACAACTTGTTATGGGGAGTGATAAAATAAAAATTAATAACAGAAAAATTAAATGTACTCATGTGTTATTGGAAGACTATAAATAATTTACTTAATTCTATGTGGACATTTATCGTGTAATGGGATTATAATCTACGTTATTGAATATAACTGTTTTGAAAACTTAGAGTGTACATGGAACAGAGGCATTTGATTGTTTACAGTTTTTGCAAAATGTTTTGATATGTTTATTGTAAGGGCAATTTTTTTTATAACATGAGGTGCCTTGAGACTCTGAACTCATCTCTCTCTCATCTTGAATCCCTGAAGCTGCCACTTGTTTACTTTGTCTTTTCTCTTAAAAAACTAGTTTTATCTCACAAGCAATATCTTCTGCAGAAACGCACTTCTCTACTGATTCAGATGATAGTCACTAAAGATATCATTACCTGAATTTCTTATTTCTTTTGAACAGTTTTGAAGTCTTCTAATTTCTTCATCATATGACAAAAGAAGAAAAATATGACTAGAACATTTTGAAAACTGACATGGTTTCACACAAGGTTCTCACTCAAGACACAATAACACAATAATTAATCAGTTATAAAATGTTAACTAAGATACTTCCCAAGTTTAAGAAAAACTCGTCCCAAAATAAAGTTTCATAACAATAACCAATCCAAAGTTCCCTAATTAATCTTTACTTAACTCTAACTATTTACTCCTTGTCATTCTCTAAATACTCATTTAGTATTTCTTATTATTCAATAACTTTCCCCAGGTACTCTAAATTGAACATTCTCTAAATACTCCATTCTTTAAATATTCAAATACACTAAATCAGTAATTCAATTCCAAATAATAATTGCTACAAAATGCAAGACTATAAAAAGAAACTTTCATAATAAATCACACACAAAAGATAGTTTTAGAATCTTTATTATTTATTTCAGTTTTATTCAAATAAAGAAATAAAATTAAAAAAAAAAGGATTTCCCTCACTAATTTTCCAGTCTGTGGCACGGTAACAGGGGGGGAGGGGTCTCCTGGTTCCCTTTTTCTTTATCCTCGCCAATTAGCACAATCAGCTCTTGTGATCTCTAACACTGTTTAAATTGCTCTTTCTTTCTGCTTCACGTGGGGTTTTTGCATCTGCTGGAAACCAAACCGCAAAGGTCTTCATTTTGTCCATGGTGGGGAAAATAGCCCTAAAGTCACTGCATCCTTCTTTCTGCACCTCCATCCATAGCTGGGGTCATAAACTAAGCTCTTGGCCATCGTCAGATGTCCAAAGGAGGTAAATTTCTTTCAGAAGGGGATTGTTTCTTATCTGATCTGCGTAATTCTCTTTTCGCATGTGCGTCTAAATGCTTCCGATACAGCTAGGAAGCATTTTATACACGTGCATAAAATGCTTCCTTGCTGTTATGATTGTCTATTTTTGCTGTTTTCCCTCTCTTTCCATAAATCTTCACTGATCTCATATTCCAATTTGATTTCTTTCCCTCCCCCCATCAGGCTTTCCTTCGTAATCAAATATTTCACTTTAACTCTTTTCTTCTATTTTTCTGTTTTCTTCTGCCTTCCAACTGTTCTTGGAAGTAATACTACTTCCAATTTTCTCAATTCTGTTTTATCTGTTTTTTCTACGGAATTAAATACTTGACCTATTTATGTATCCCCAAACACAGTAGGTTGAATTAAAGGATTTTTGTTTATTTTTCTTGCTTCTCCTGATATAGCATTATACAGCTTCTCCTGTAAACCCAGGTGATTATCACCTACGTAGACCATGGATTCTCAACAAGCAATCCAATTTTATGACCATCACCTCCTTTTAACCTTTTTGTTTTAAATGTTTTGGATTCTTTTAAAAGTTCCCCCTGATCGCTCAAATTTTTATCTTTCCAGCTTTTGCTTTGTTGCTGGGTTTCTTCCAAGATTGCTGATAGATTTTGTTCCCATGCCCCCTTCTTTTCGACTCGAGTCATCTCTTGTTGGCTTATTTCTTTTAGTTTTGTGAAAGATTCCTACTTTACCCCTGTAGTTCTTTTTTGCTCAAGTTTCGGTGCCTTGCAACCATTTGACTTTTTCCTTTCTCATGTTTTTAAATTCTCTCATATTAAGTATAAGTTTGTTGTAATGAATTGAAACAACTTGAATTGCTTATCACACAATTTGTAAAATAGAAAGAAGAAAAGAACAGGTGTCGATGACTGTATTAAATGTTTTGGGATTACTTCAGTTGTTACTGAATGTTTTTATCATATCTATCTGTTAGTTCTAATGTATAATTTGGTATTAAAATGACTGAATAATTTTTTTTTTTTTTTCATGAAGGTTCTGATTGAAAAGACATTTAAAATGTTGTCTGCATATGGCTTAATAACGTTTTAAATTTTTTTTAGGTAATATCCCAAGACACATTAAATCTCAGCCAGTTCCAAAAGACAACAGAGGACCTGTTTTAACAGTTGTTGGATCAACATTTGAAGAACTTGTGATGAAAAACAAGAAAGATGTAATGTTGGAATTTTATGCTCCATGGTGTGGTCATTGTAAAAAATTAGAACCTATTTATAAAAAACTGGGTAAAGCTTTTGCCGATAATGATAATGTTGTAATTGCAAAAATTGATGCTACATCAAATGATTATCCTAGTGAATTTGATGTAAAAGGTTTTCCAACTATTTATTATATATCTGTTGACAACAAATCTAAGCCAAAAGCTTATGAAGGTGAGCGAAGTTTAAAAGACATGACAAAATTTATTAATGAACAACTTTCAAATGCTGTTAAAGATGAGCTTTAAATATAAATAGAATTAAAAGTTTCATTGTTAATTGCTTTTATGTTTTATTTACATTTTTAATTTGATCCTCAATTATCGTCCATACTTTATAATTGACATGTTATTAAGTATTAACTAGTTATAAACTATTTCATTAATTTTATTGAAAAAATATATGAAGTTATTAAATTATAAGGTATGTTCATTACAATTTTGGAGCAAGTTTTTCTCAAAGCTTGTATGTTCAATTCACAATATTTTTTCTTTTTACTTTGAGAAAATATTTTCGAGACCTTTTTTTATCTGCTTATTCAGAACCTAATAAAAATTGACAATATCATTTTTGGATCATTTTAGTTGATATTAAAGGAAAACTGTACATTTAATTATTCTTAATTTTTTTAAAAAATTTTTTAGAATCACTTTATGGTGTGCATGCTTTATCTTATATTCAAAGGTCATGGATTTTTTCGATGTTTCACTCTTAATGTAAGGAAAAGCAATTTCTTTTTAGTAAATTGTTTCTTGTAATATTCTTCATAAATACCTTCAAATTACCTTGCATATTTAAATTTGGTACATTTTTCTCTTCTTAAAAATACAAGGAAAAAAATAATTTGCTTCATCAAAACAATTTTTAGAATCATGCCGTTGCTAAATATTAAAAATTCTTTGTAGTAAATTCAAATTATCATAGGAAAGTCTTGCCTGTCTCACTACAGTTTCATCATTCTTGATAAAAACTATAGCAAATAATAATCTGAATATTTATTTTGTTCTATTTCAATAATGGTACATTTTTATTTCATCCATGTGCAGATTAAGAGGTATTTCTTCTTGGGCTTCTTTAATATGACAGCAATAATTTCATCTTTTGCATACTTAATATTGTTGCTAAGTATACTTTCCTTTTGTACATTTAGTTTTTTATAAAAAAATTCTAAACGAATTTTGAAATTTGTATGAATATGTATATATTAAATATGCAAAATCAAAGTTTCAATATTTGTTAGATAAAATTATAGAAAAAACAGAAATATATTTTTGTACTTTTATGACATGAAATTTTAATGCATTTAAAAATAGCCTAATTGTTTCATGAAACATGTAAGTTAATGTAAATGTTTTCATCTGTTCATGTTTCTAATTGTGATTGTTCTGATGTCTCTTCCCATTTCTCTCTCTCATCTTTGGTTTGATCAGACTCAAACGTTTCATTCAATAAGAAGGTACTTTATTATGAGAATAATTGTTTATTATATTTAATCAAAATTTCATTTTATTTTATGTTTACATGCTAAAATGTCCATTGTATGTGTGTTATAATGCACAGTTTTGAGTTTTAAAGAATTATTGAGATTTATTTTAATTTTTGTGATGTTCTTTATTGTTATGCAAATAAAAATGAATGCATGAGTTATATGTGGCTAAAAACAGAAATTGTCTTCCACTTGCACAAATCATATTCTCAGAATTTATTTCCTTTTTCAATTAAGTTGTTGAAAAGAATCAAAATTTGGTCAATACATTTTGGACTAATAATTGATTTAAATATCCGAAAAGAAAAAGAAAATTATCGAGAAAGAAGTGGAAAATGTATTGTTTTCATCTGATTAAAATGTCATTACCTTGTTTATTTTAACTATGTTTCCTTATTTATTTTATTAACATTCTACAGATATTAAAGTTATCTGTCATATGAAAAGCTTTTCATACATGTATATCAAAGTAGTTTGTATTAATACTTACAGTGTATTTTTGTGACAATTTTATATTCCATTTTATAAAAATAAATTTGTTTTGTTAAATATTTGCATTTCATTTTTATTTTGAAGGATTTGGAACCTTGTTCCAAGCACTGCTTTCATAAAATCTTTACTGTTTACTTCAAGAATTTTTCCTTAATATAGGCTATCTTAATGATACTAATGTAAAAACATTAACTCAAGTATTATTGATAAATTTATTTTAGTCTCGATTAAAATTATAAAATTTATCTTTTCAGGAAGACATATATGTGTGTGTGTGTATATATATATATAACCAAATTTCTTTTGTACATTTGTAAATATAGCCAGGAATGTTAAGCAATAAAACCAGAGTTCAGGCTGCTTTTCTTCTCTCTCTCTCACCCCATTTTTAGAATAAGAAATTTATCAAGCATTTTTTACTAATGTAAGAATATAAACCATAATAAAATAATAAACACTAATTTTTGAAAGGAATTGTGTATAGCCTTAAAAAAATTGGAAGATGTCGGATTTCACGTGTTTTGTAAAGGTACATTTCATTGTAACAACATTTATACTGCTGGAAAATAATTTCTGCTTTGATTAGACATGATGATTTTTTTTATAAATACAGATATTTCTTCACCTTTGGTCTGTGGTTTCTTTTGGCTGCTTTTAAAGTGATTTAAAAGTAGAAATTGAATTTTGAAAAGTATTTCTGTACTTTTTCATCATGTTTTAAAAAAATTTCTGATTTTAGAATGAAATTTAAAGTAAAGGTCATACTGATATTGAAACTATTAAGTAATCCAGGAGATAATTATTTCCCTCATTTTAATAATTCTTATACTTCAAATATAATTTAAAAGATTTAGTTTCCTTTTTTAATAAAATGTGTGTGTGGTAGTAGGTATTGATGTTATTAACATTTTCTCAAATTCATTGTGCATACACACAAATATATATAATGACTGTGTATGTGAATTTTAAGATTTTAAACAGGTTTAATAGTGTCCCAAACATAAAAATATTGCTTGCAATGAAATTTATTGTAAAAAAGCCAGTTGGTTTTGGCAAAAATTCTCCAACTTCCCACCAGTTATAGAAGAAAGAAACTTAAATGTTAATTTAGCAGTGAAATATTTAATTGATTAATCGTAACATTTTCCGATTTCAATTTTAGAAATGTGAGAAGTGAAATGGGAAAATGTTTTTCTTTGATTGTGTTAAATAATAAATTTAAAAATATGCAGAAAAGGAGAATGAAATTTATTTCTAGGTTTGCATGAAAACAGAATTGTGTGTGTGTATACTTACAAAAAAAAAAACGTATCACGTTCTAATAATTTCAGTATCAAATATTTACTCCCGCTCCCTTCCCAAATATTTGAAACAACGAACTGTCTGAGATATAATTTTCGTGGCCGAGGTAGCCTAATGTCATGATCGCGAACATGGAGCCTGCATGGAATCTTAATGCCATTTAAGACCCACTGTGTAGAAGGACCGGTGACGCACTCCCGGGATACCCTAGCGATCCTTCTCTATTTTCGACCCTCCTTCTTGTCAACCACTTTTACTTTTTTTTTTCAACTTCATATCTAGACCACAGTTTAATCTTATTTGGCGCAGCATAGCCATATCTGGCTCTTGCGCCAATAAACTTTACATTCACTCACTAGAAGGGGCGATTCACGTTAAATCTGTCGAAGCACCCAAGTCCTCCCGTTGGCGCGGTAGCCTAGTGGTCATGGTTTCAGATTCGTGGCCTTCGGTTTTCATTCAGTCGCGGGTTCGTTCCTTGGCCGCTAAAGACCCGCCGTGTAGCCGGGGCTGATGCACGTTAAATTTGTCGAGGTTCAAAGTCCTCCCGTTGGAGTAGTGTGGAAGTTAGGAAAGGGGGAGGGGGCCAGCTCAGGTGTCGTCCTTGTCACTTGACTGAGGTTCAAAATTAAGAGGTCTGTCGTCTATAGCCTTCGTGTTGCTTCTAGTGCGACGTTAATAAAAATTAAACTAAAAGGAAAAACTTCCCGTTGGCACCATAGGGAAGTTTAGAGAAGAGTGTTTATTCGGGTATCATCCTCGTCATTGACTGCATTCAAAATTACGAAATCTGTCGCCAAGATCCCTCATGTTGCTTATTAGTGTGACGTTAATAATCATTCGGGGCCATTTTCAGCTTGAAGAGTGTTGTATTTTTCTTTTGACTAGAGCGCATGTGATAGAAATGTGAGTCTATTATTCGAACTATTCATTATGTAAGTTCTTCAAATCACATTTTGTTTATTTGATTTTTTTGAATGTTTTCCCGACTCAAAGGAATAGCTCTCGTGTTGCTTCTAATGTGATGCTAATAAAACCAACCGACTCAAAGGTCCACTTAACAATAGCCAACACACTTCGTAATTTTGGACTGAGATCAAATGAGATGTCAACAACACAATCGGCATCCTATTGTAAACGTCCTTACCACATCAATGAGAAGGCTTTTAGTAATGGCAGAATTAATATGCATCAGCTACGCTACATTTCAGGTCTCAAATTTTACTTTGGTGTTGTCTCAAATTTTACTTTGGTGTCTCAAGTTTTACTTGGAACAATTTGGAATTACGAGAGTTAGACACTTGCGTATGTATCAGCTTCATCTCTTGACCGTAATTCAAAATTACGAGGATCGTCAGTAACAGCTGCCTTCTTGTTACTCTAAAACGACGTTAATAAATAAATACCTGCTAACAAAACTTGGTTAATTTTAATCTCAGTTGCAAAGACATTTTAATAATAATTACTAATTTCTTGAAGTTTTTATCGTGAAATTATTTTATAGCAATTGATGAAATTAGTTTTTTTTCACTTAAGTGCTTTTATCCAGTTAACAAACAAAACATTCTTATTTTTATACATCTATTTTAAACATTATATAACTGTAATAAACTACGTTAATTAATCTAAACTTCTCTGAAGCATAGTTTCAGTTGATTAAATGAAGGATGAATTTTGCCATTCTAGACTAGATTTGAGATTTTATTTTACCCATGAGAAATCAGTTGAAACAACGGAGTTAGCTTGGAGAGTAAAGTACCTGTTCATATGTTACTATCGTGATTTGCTCAGGATTCAAAATTGAGATTTAGGTCCATAATTTATTATATGTCAGATTATCATTTCAGCTAGTCAACCTAAACGGATGTTTTCAAAAGATTTGAAGCGAAGATATAAGGAAACAAAATAATAATAATCGGTTCTTTGCATACATACTCGAATCTAGCTCGATTTGAACATGTTTTACAAGCTATTTTATTAATTTTAAACATGTATCTTGGAATAAAAAAAAGTGCTTTAGGTAGTGACAAAGTCAGTAAAATGTAGAATTAAAGCTTACCAAAATTTTCAGAAAGTTTTCTCTTTTTATAAAGTAAAACCAGAATCGATTAGATGGAATTTTCTTCCAACACTATGAAAGCATGCTTATTAAAATTCAATGCAAAATTAAAATTCTTTACAGCCTATTTAATGCATTCGATTTTGAGTACGAAATTCTATAATAATGATCAATTATAAATTTTCGGTATCATTTATTTTAGTTATAAATATAGTTTATTATATGAATGATGTAAATGACATAGTAAAGCTAAATTATTGTAGTTTAAACTTAATGATTCAATAATATAAATTAATAAAGCACTGACTAATCATTTTGAATATTTTACTAAAAGCATTATATCCACCTCTTTTAGAAATTAAATTTTTATATCACAAAATTAGTCTGAGCAGCTGTTAACAAGGGGAATTAAATAAGTGGAACGGATTCTAGCTAGCGCGATTAAAAAACATTTCAAAATTTAGTGAAATTTTAATAAATTTTGATACTGCTTAACGAGGCTTGTATCGTAACATGATTAATTGAACACTATCCACAAAGATCGCGAGTTCAGATATTCATTTTATCCTCTGTAACACATGGATCAATAAGTTCCGAGACTAACCCAGAGATGGCGCTCGTAGTAAACCAATAACCAGGTCTTTCTAGAGTACTAACCTTTGCTTGAAACGTGTCAAAATTTTAAGTCGATCGGACCAGAAACAGCTGAGTTATCGAGGTTGGAGTAAAGTCGTTTTGTAGTTTGTTTAAAAAATGGAAAAAACCGAGTTTCGTGTTCTGATAAAACATTGTTTTTTAATGGGTAAAAACACCGTGCAAGCGAAATAATGGATTGAAAAATGTTACCCGGACTCTCGTCCATCAAAAGCAACGATTTGTCGGTGGTTTGCCGAGTTTAAACGTGGTCGTACCGACACAAATGACGCGGAACGCTCGGGTAGACCTGTCGAAGCCGTTACACCGGAAAATGTGAGTGAAGTGACAAAAATTATAATGAAAGATCGTAAAGTGAAGCTCCGTGAGATTGCTGAGATGACACAGATATCATATGGAAATGTTGTACTTCGTTCAGTTACGTATTGCTATATTTCGGGTTTTCAGATTAATATTAGTTATGTGCTCTAAATTTTTGCCTTCACGCATTTCTCACAGTGATATAATGCAAATACCCATGGGATATGTTTCAGTAATATGCTGGTATTTTCAAAATAATTCTTCAGGGAGAAAAGTCAGATGAACTTTTCAAATGTACTTGTTTTAAAGAAAAGTAAATAACATGTCTCAGGTGATTTAGTTCTAGAGCATTATCAATAAACTCTTTTTCCAAAAACTATTTTAAAGACTTATTTTCTTCAAACTTATCCAAAGAGGCAAAAAACATGAACCCACAATGATATTGATTTTCGAACTGTTTTATAATAATTCTGAAATAATAGAATTCTGTGACATCATTAACAAACAATAGTAAATTACAGAAGAATGTACTCGTTTTCTTTCTTACTTTTTACTATCTAGTCTATCTCATTTTTAAACTAAAGTCACATAAGAGCTATACAGCAACAATGGCTGATGATTATGCATCATCTAATATGAAGTTCATTTGTCTGAAAATAATGTTAGACGACGAGGACTGCTCCTTCATTCAATCTTTGAACTTTGAGATTCAATCAAATTTAACTTGCTGCAGCCCAATCAAATTTAACTATATTATAGCTATAACACATGGATCAATAAGTCCAGGACTAACATTAAGAAACTTCTTTTGCAAAATTTTTTTTATTCATCAACATAATCACCTTTTAGGGTATACAATCGTTCAACGCTTTACCAATTTTTCAATACCATGTTTATAAAAAATTATCTTTCATTCAAATAGCTTCAGTTCAACGATGACCTCCTCATTTAGGTAAATCTTTTCCTGGAGCATTTTTAAGATCACAAAGAGCCAGTGTCACTGGGGGGTAAATCTGGCAGTATGGGGGTGGGAAGCAGATCAAAGCCCAATTCGTTCAATTTGCCATTGTTTTCATCGACTTGTGGCAGGGTGCATTGTCTTGGTGAAAAAGTTTTTTTTCTCTGCATGTGCGGTCGTTTTTGTCGATTTCCTCCTTCAAACGCACCAGCAAGTCAATATAATAATCACTGCTGATCGATTTACCTTTTCGAGGTAGTCAATGAAAATCACGCCATGCATCCCAAAAATTTGACGCCATGACTTTGCCAGCTGACTGCTGCGTTTTCGGACGAGCGGGACGGCTTTCGCCAGCTGTGCGCCCTCAGATGACTGCCTCTTCGACTCTAGGGTGTAGTGATGATCCATGTTTCGTCCATGGTCACGTAACGCGCAAGAAATCTTTTGTTGCAGTATAACGATAAACAGCTTTCTGAATCATCGACTCGTTGCTGTTTTGTTCCATCGAAAGCAATCTAGGCACCACTTGAGAACTTTTCATGCTCAATTTTCATGAAGGATAGTATATACAT
>BMAW01033625.1:259810-275759 GCA_019974015.1 Nephila pilipes | reverse complement strand
ATATATATATATATATATATATATATATATATATACACTTTCAAGAAATAACAGACAATTTTTGATTGTCATGAGATTAAGGGTATTTTTATAAGAATTTTTAAAAAAATTTCTATCATTAAATTTTGCCTGAAATGTTACTATTACTAAGCCATTAAAAATTAAGCTCCTTATTTTTTTCATGAAAACTTACCAAAAATAAGTATCAAAAATCAACATAATTTCAAATTCACCTGCCAAAAATTAAATTGGCATACTATGAAATATCAAATTGTCTTTATAATTTAAATAATTTTGTCATTCTCATTGTTTGCTGTCTTGAATTGTATTTCAGCTTGTCTATTCAAACAGTGCATATTTTTATATAAAAATCAAAATTACTTCATTAATTCTGACTAATGAACTAGGCAGGGAGAAAAAAAAAAGAATTTTGTTTTGCAGTTGCATAATATATGAATTTTTTTTCTGTTTATTTATTACGCAGGCTTGGAACAATCAAAGACTGTTAAAAACATTGAAAACTATACCCCCCCCCTTTATTACTAATCAAGGTACAAATCTGTGCTTTTCTTTGTTAGCTTTGAGTGATCTTTCATATTGCTTCACCTGTTACAAATGGTGATGACACCATTTTTATTCACATTTTATCTAACCTTTTTTGGCAACTGTGTAGGCTCTTGTGGTGTGCAACCTTAGAATTTTTTTCCATTTGTTAATTATTTTTCATGAAAAAAGCACAATCACATTTAAGTTAATTACTTTATTTCTGTGCAAATTAATAAAAGTTTAAAAATTTAATAATTTCTATTAGCTCTTTAATTTATATTATTAATCAGTTTACCAACTATTTGGCAAATGTCTTTGTAAACCTAGAAATATTCTGAATTCATTTTAGGGTATTTCTTTTTTTAAAAAAAAAAATCTAGTGAGGAATTCATTGATAGAATCCATGTTTCAAATACAATAGATTTTTTAAAAACCTCTTTGAGTTTTGTACACTCAATGCTGTATACTAGGGGTGGGCAAACAGCAGCCAATTTAGATTTTTTTTTTTTGTGGTCTGCCAAGACAGTCGGAAAAATCCTCCTTGAATTGAGATTTCTATCTCATGCATAAAATCGTTCAAAGAGAAACAGGTCTATTTGCAAGGCAAGCAGGAGAATGCAATTATTTTTATTTCCCTTTATTAGGAAAACCAAAAGTGCATGAAAATATTTGTACTAAAATCAGGGATCATCCGTAGAGTTTGGAGGACGAGGTCACAATTACCATGTATGAAGAAATTTGCTGGGAAAATACTCTCTATATTTGGGTCTACATATATTTGTGAGCAAAATTTTTCTTGCTTGAAGATCAATAAGAGTAAGTATTTATGCTCTTTGACAGACATTGACTTGGAGGCTGTGATGAGAATCCCAACAAGCAATCTCGCTCCTGATTTAAAAAAAATTGTAGCAAAGTGCGATAGAGTACATTTGTCTCATCAAACTGAATCTAAAATTAAATGGGCTTTACTGCTATTTTATTTAATTTATATTTATTGAATTTTTGTGGTACAACAAAATATCTCCGCCTCCACAAAGCGGCATTTGCTTATATTTAAGACAATTGCCCAGCTCTGCTGTATATATTATTGTAATCAGACACCCTGTATATATTATTGTATCATGGCCTCAAAAGTTTAAGGTACAATTAATCTTTTGGATCTGATTTGAAAACGAACGTATAAACGTTAAATTTTGGAAAATTGTGCTTTAAAAATGTTATTTATGGAATTTTATGTAATTTTAACATCAAATATATTTTACTAATAATTTTTTTTTTTTTTTTTTTTTTTTTTTTTGCAAAGGGCATCCTTTTGATAAAAATAAATTCTAAATTTTTGTAAAAAAAGATCAAAATATGTTTTAATGAGGAATGTACCCGCTCTACTTGTCAAAGCATTGACGGCATCGACTTTTCATTCTATCTATTGAGTTGCCGCACATTGGAATGGAAAGTAACACCCGTTTATGGAATACCCCTTGTTCCTTTAATTTAATCACATTGGAGGAGGAATTTAGGGAGCTATCTTTCTTCTGCTATAGTTTCAAACATTCTCTATCGGATTAAGATCCGGAGATTTGAATTGTCATTCCAGATTTGCTCCATATTTTGAACCTAAAAATATTTACCAACAAGCTAAGCACAATGTGGACGGACAATGTCATCCTTTAGAATGATTTCGTAACCAGTGCCACATATCTCAGCATATAATGTGACATATGGAGCGAGGATCTCGTCCCGATATTTCGCGGTAATCAGAGCCCTCCGTAGTGCATATCCAGACCACTATAATCACCCAAAGAGATTCCAATGCTAAGCGTTATTCCACCTCCTTTGCAACTGTATTTCAACAATGTTTGATGAGTATCGGTTGCCTCCTTATCAACGCACACGATCTGATTTAACATTTATTTTCATTCTTTTAAAAAAGTATCACTATGGGTCCCTTGACTTTTGGAGGCAAGTGTAATTAGTAAAGTTTCTCGATTAAAATTATGTTTAACTTTTTGTTTGCCTGTTCCTATTAGAGATCCACTTTTTATCTACAAATATTCAGTAAAAATGCAATTGATAAATAAGTTAAAATTTGTAGATTTTATTGCTTTGATCAATATGTATTAAGTGGGATTATTCAATTTATTGCTCGTATGACAACAACAGATTTGGATTTCAGGGGAAAATTAATGCTAAAAAAGTAATACAGTGAAATAACAGTTTTTTTTTGTTGTAATTCATATGAGCTTTCGTTTAAAAAATTACAAAAGAAGGATGCAAGAGGATAGTTATTTTAGTTTAGTATGATTTGGTTATTTTCTTCCAATTATTAGTGTAATAATTCTTTATAACGCAATAACAACCGAGAGACTGTGGACTTATTTTTGTGTAAATAAACCACATAATTTGTATAATATATTTATACATAAAAATGATTAAATAAAATTAATCTTTCGATTCTTTAGTGTTAAATACTTCATCGTGGAATATAGACAGGGTAAATTAAATTTTGCAAAGTATCTTAAAAAAAATGAGAAGGGGAAGCTTTTTCTTTAATTTATTTTTTTTCTTTAATTATTTTTTAAAGACATCATAACAAGTAAATTAAAGCTTTTTCTTTAATTTACTTATTATAATGTCTTTTCATTATAACAAGTAACTGAATTACCTTAGAAATTGTTTTCAAAATATACTGAAGTGCCAAAAGTTATGAGATATCTCCTGATATCACGTGGGACCTCCTTTTGTACGGCGAAGTGCAGCAACTTGATGTGGCATTGACTGAACAAGTCATCGGAAGTATCTTGAAAAGCTTTTCAGCCATGCTACCTCTACAGGCGACCATAATTAAGAAAATATTACAAGTGCAGGATTTTGGGCACGAACTGACTTTTCGATCATGTCCCAAATATGTTCGATGAGATTCCTTTCTGACGGATCTACTTGACAAAAATCATTCACTGGAATTTGTCCGCAATGCTCATCAAACAATCGCGAATAATTTTGGTCTAGTTATGTGTGCATTGTCATCTTGGATAATCCCATTGTTGTTTGGGTACATGTTGTCCATGTATGACTTCAAATAGACTCCAAGTAGCTGAAATTAAACAGTTTCCAATGAATGATTGGTTCATTTTAACCAAAAGACCCAGTCCATGTTATGTAAAATCAGCCCACACCATTATGGAGTTTTCACAGCTTTCATGGTGCCTTATTGACAACTTGGGTCTAGAACTTCGTGGTGTCTTCGCCATACTCGACAACCAATCCTACCTTCACCTCTTACCAATTGGAATTGTGATTCGTCCGACCCAGCAACGTTTTTCGATTTATCGAAGGTTCAACCGAAATGTTTATGAGCCCAGCAGAGACTGCAACCGATAGCATGTTTTTAGTAAAGGCTCTCGAATAAGTCTTCTACTGTCATATCCCACCAGCACCAAATTTCGCTGCTATGTTTTCACGGACACGCCCGTTGAACGTTTCACATTGATTGTTACTGTTTTTTGACGCAGTGTTGCTCGTCGGGTAACTTACTATACGCAGACGTCCTTAAGTAGATGCGGTCGGTCACTGTGTTGTCAATGGTGGGTGGTAATGCCTGTGAAATTGTGTTCTCGGTACACACTTGACATTGTGGATGAAGGAATGTTGAATTCCTTAACAATTTCCGTTACAGATTGCCCCTTACATCTAGTTCCAACTAACATTCGATATTTAAAGTCTGTTAATTCCCTCCTGCGTCCATAATCGCGTTAGAAAACTTGCTGACAAATGAAAACCCGACAATGCACTGCTCATTTATACATTTCTTATGCGATGCTATTCCCAACTGGATATATCCCCTGGCTTTTGATACTCCAGTGTTTAGTACTTAAAATAATTGAAGTCTCAGTTCCAGAAACTCACGTGAGTGTTTTTTGTGACTTAGAATACACAAAAATAGCAATCATCACAAATATATATTTCAGTGTTAATTTTTTTTTTAAATCTACCTTTTACATTCAAAATTCATTTCCTTTTGGAACTCCCCTAAATGTTAATATAAAGAAATTTGTGAACTCGATTCAAGTGCTTTTTTAATATGTGTTATTAGAAGCAAAAATATCACGTTTAGAATAAAGATACCAGTCTCTGCGATACTAATGTATTTTTGAAATGAAAGTGTGATATCATTTTATCTTATGGTTTATTCTGAAAAGATATACCGATAGATTTTGTCTGAAATAGTTCATGCATGTTTAATATTGGTATAAAAATATAAACGGCTGTTTGCGCTATTAAAATGTTATACAATCTATCTATTTTTCTTCCGTGTTTATTACACTTTTGTTCTAAGAATTTTCTTCAAAAAATGTACATTGTAGATAATTTTTACATAACTTATTTAAATGCAATTAAATACAAACATAAATTATGCTATGCATTTGGATATATTGCTAAATTGTTTTTTCTTATCTAAAAGTTCCCTGAAAATCTTTTTAACTTGTACAATTTATTATTTTTTTGAAATATTTCATATTTAATTTAGCTGAATTGAACGTATTTTATTATTTGGGTATGCGCATAAACCTGGACTCCAACTTATTAAAAGGAACGAAAATATGGTTTAAAGTAAAATACCAAAAAATTAACTTTTTACTGATACTGATTATTTAACAATTTTTAAAGCATAAAAACTAACTGAAATTTGGGAATGAAAAATACTTGTCTTTTTTGATTTTGTTGCATTCTCATTATATGAAATGCGGGATAACATGGATTGTAAAATTGTCATTAGATTAGATCAGGAGTCGGTAACTTACGGCCCGCGTCTGTTTTTAATTCAGCCCGCGAGTTAATGTTTTTTGCCAAAAAAGAGTGGGAAAAACATTGCTATGTTTCAAAAACAAATTGGTTGTGCAATTTTGGAGCTTCCGTCAGACTTTCAATTCGAAGTGAATGATCTGTAAAATAATATACTAACAATGACATTTAAAGAATTGGACCCAAATCTCAATTCTATAAATATCTTTCGGAAGATAAATGCAATCAATTAAAATAATATGTACGGGGTTTAAATCTGTATTTAGGAGTTCTTACCAATATGAAAAGATAGTTTGAAAAATGAAGTTTGTAAAATTGCGATTCAGATAATTAACAGAAGACCTTTTGCCAACAACTTTACTGATAAGAAGTTCTAATTTCAAACTCCAATTTGATGAAATATTGTCTCAGGAAAAATGTATTCATAGCAATAGTATAAAATTTAACTAGTTTTATAATATGTTAATTAATGAATGGAAATATTTTATTCCTTTGTGTTAGTACAAGTAGCATGTTATGTAAAATATCACTTACTTACATTTTTTTTTTAAATTATTGCTCTATGAGTAGAATTGTCCGAGTAAATGTCTTAAAGTTTATTTACCTGGTCCGCGAGCCTAAACATGTTACGATATGGTCCAAAAATGTTTACCGCCCCTTGGCTAGATGACTAGGTTTTTTGCTATTTCTTTGCAGGTCTTGTAGTTTTGATATTAAGAGTCATATTATAATAATTAAGGGTTTCCAGATACTTGTCAAATGTCAAAGTTAACATTATTTATACAAAATTTTTATATCTCGCTAATTGAGTGATAATGTTTTTTTGATTTCAATTTCCCCTTCACTCCCCAAAAGTCTTCATTAGTGTTTTGGTAGTGAAGGCTTAAGTACTAAATTGTATGGCTTCACTGTTTTAGGAATTGTTCGAAATAATATATTGCATTTTAAATAAATTAAATAATTTATTTTGACATTGATGGATTTTTGTTTTTAAAATAACATCGATAAAAAGCGAGTTTTTTTGAGCGTGGGTTTTCTTTCAAACTTCACACTTTGCGTAACATAATTTTGTATACTTAAATTTCAAGAGCAAAAGGGAACGTTGAGTCAAATTGAATTTATTCAATAATTAGTTTTAATAATTTATTTTAATATTTGACATTTATTTAATTTATCATCTAAAATAAATACGTGTAACATTTTTAATTCAATTAAGCATCGTGAAGTGAATGAATATTGACTTAAAAAGAAAGAAGTAAAATAATTAAAAATTTATTTTCATTAAAATTAAAAATTTATTTTTCATCTGTTTTTCTTTTTTTCTTTTTTTTTTTAACAAAACAGTAATTATCAAAAGATAGTTTAAGCAAGAACACCTTAACACCTTCATCTTGCGACATGGCGAGAAACGTGGCGAAAAATTTAATTCTTTAAATAATTAGTTTTAATCAATTTTTATTAATTATAATTAAATAATCGTATTGTCATCCAGAACAATCGTGCTTTGAAAGTTTCAGTTCAATTGAGCGTTTTAAAATGTGAGAAAAAAGCTGTTAAAGTTTTGATCCAGGCATACAATGTGAGTAGAAAACCCATTAAAAATGTGTTTAATTTTGAAATATATGATTTATTTGGATTTTTATTTTGTTGTGACTGACGATCAATTACTGTTTCGAAAACTTACATTGCTCTTATTTTGTTAAAAATGTTTTTAAATAACTTTCCTATTGTTTATTCTACTTGTGAAAAGCAGCTTTAAATTGTGATAATTACTTTAAATGTTAATTTTAAAATTACAGTGAAAATGCTGTTTTTAACCACTATCAGGATGTTTATATTTGACACTGAAAAGGACCTCAGGAATAACAAAAAAAAAAAAAAAAAAAAAAAAAAAAAGGAAGACTAATTTATCACAAGAAAAAGATGGTAGACAGCCAATAAAAATTCTTTTCGTTAAATTTTAGAGTCTGAAATCTCTCGGTGAATTAAAATAGTCTCAGCCTATTTCTAGTGCTGAAGGATAAGATAATATGCAAGCAATATTTAGTCAAAGGCTATAAAATAAAAAGGGGGGAAAAATGTCTACCTGAGTACAAAATACTTAAATCCTGTTATGTATACCAAGCAGTTTAAGATTTCCAGAATTTGTATTCGTTCCGAAATCAAATTTTCTTATACACGCTTCAAAACTCTGTAAGAGTTAGAGGGATATAATTATATATTTTTTCTTCGAAACATTTTTAGTATTTTCTTCAAGGGTATTTATTTCTGAATTTTTTTTTAGTGTAATACATTATAGAAGACTTATAAAATAAACAAAAGGTAGATTTTTACACATTGCATAAATTTTTTAATTAAAAAAAATATGGGGATATTTCAGACATTGACTATTTTATGTAAAGCGTAAAAATACATAGAAAAAGATTCGTTTAGTTGTTAATTAATTATTAATGCTAATTAGCTTATTATTCAGCATATTTTCCCTATTTCATTTTTTTTTTTGGCACATTTGGTCTCTTAAAAAATGGCATTCTGAAAATTGAAAAATTACATTCTTTCATTGGAAAATTTCAGTTCATGTTATAATTAGTAAATTATTCAGTTTATTATTTTTTTTTTGACTGAATATTTTATTTTTATTATTTGTGAGATTTCTAGAGTTTTGTATACTTTATTATCAGATTCAGTTAAAGCAATTTTTGTTATTTAACTGTTCTATTTCGTTATTTCCGTTTATCTGCTCTCTAATGGTATTTAGTATCCGTATCCTGCATATATTTGCTTGGATTTAAAAATAAGAAATCAATTCTTGTAATTAAATCTTTTACATGTGAATATTACCCGAATCTAAAATCAAAATATATTTTCTGGAATAATTTTTTAAAGAAATAAGTAAAATAATAAATAAATTTCGAATTGAATAATTCGTGAAAACTCGCATAATGTAATGTGCTACAAGTCCTTTAATTTCGTTTAATTTATCTGTTGTAGTTTCAATATATGTGTTTATAATACGTGTTTTAATTGCGAAAAATATTTGAGCCGCTCAGAAGCCAATGCGGTTAAGTCCAAAACACAAAAATTGAGAAAATTAATGTTTTTTGATACATCAGTTTTTAAAATTCTTGGTTTATTAATTTAGTTAGAAAAGTTTATAAAGTCTTTTTTTGAGGTGTAAACTCTGCAAAAAAACAAGATATGTACAGGATGTGTAAATAAAAACGTAAGTATTTATTGAAATAATGACAGCATCTTAAAAATTTTAGGACTTATACCTTTTGGCAGCTGAAAAAGATAAGAAATTTATGTAAAAAAAATAAAATAACATTTATTGTCATAAATTTTATGTTCTTGTTTTTCAGTGTTACCAACAAATATCGAAAGAAGAAGAAGAATTTAATTTTTATTTCAAAGTTTATGTAAAAAAATATTGATAAAAGGTGGACTTATTCACAATGGCTTCTGAAATTATTATACAATATATTCAGATGCTATTAAAAAAAGGGCTGTCTAACCTAGAAAAAAGTAACCAACGAGTAAATCCCTTAATAACTAAGAAGATTATTATTTATTTCATCAAAATTTCCAAAAATCAGAAAATATCAAAAAATGGACTTAACCGCATGGGCTTCTGAGCGGCTCATTTATTATTCCCTTTATTTGGAACCGTTGATTTTTTTTAATTGCAATAAATTGTATGGATGTTCATGAAATAGATGATCGAGAATTAGTTGCACTAAAGTTCCCAATTCCCAATTCTTTGCACAAAGCATAAAAATCTATATTTCGTGAAGAATATATATATATTTTATATAAATTTCTCTCTCTCTTAGGATCATTTAAAAAAAAGTCTCTCCCACCAGTTTTAAATTCTTCGAATGAAAGAAGTTTATTTTCAAGGCAGAATTGCACTAAAACATTTTGGCACAAGTCTTACTATGGCGTAACTTTCACGTTGTTTAAGATTCGATTCTCTCTAAGAATTTAAAACGACCGCTCACAATAGGAAGGAAATACCGACACGAAACACCGTTTTCTTTCCCGCATTATGTTTATTGTATCACTCTACTTGATTGCCGCAACTTCAGTCCTACATTCTTTCATTCATTTTATACCCGTATCCAGTATTGTTTTCATTCGCTGACCTTGAAGAGTTCAAGTACTTTCCTGCCGGATGTTGCTGACGTATGTTTCATTACAAATTTCTATTGAATTTCCTCAAATGCAATTGAATAAATTTGTTTGCATATATTTTCAAGATAGGGTATGGCATGATTTTTGAATGTATTTAAAATGTTCGTTAGGAGATAATTCATTTTTTTTTAAAAGTTCCATTTGGCTAGAAAAAGCATATCTTTAAATGTTATTTTATTACATACATATCACAGGGGGGAAAGGAAAACCTTTTCACAGAAAAAAAGTCATTAAAAATAGCTTAGCATTGCCCATTGGAACACATTGTTTTTCTTTTCGTTTCACTGAAGTTAGGTCTAATAATTTTGAAAAGTTCTGTTAGATATCCTTTCTCTTTAGTCATTTGTCGCAAAATTTTCTCTTCGAATTGACTCAATTCCATTTTTAATAAATGACACATGGAAATCAAATCACAGACAGGAACATGTTTGAATTGCTTTCTCTCTCTCAGTCATATTCATGTTGCTGTGATTTGTTTGTAGCTAGTAGAAATGTTCATTATCTACTAAAATTTATTACACCTATCGCCTGTCGTCTATTACTACTAATTCGCCATTTCTTCTAAAATGTAAACGAATTAGACGTTTTCACTGTATTACAAATAGGTTTTAATTTTTAAAAATATACAATTCTTTCCTTCATTTTATTGAGAACAACGCTGACGATTTATGACTGGCATTTTAAATTTACGTTTTGTGATAAGGGAATGACTATAGAAAATTAAATGTCTGAAATATTCTTATTTTGCTAAATATATTCAAACCATTTTAGAATATTCCTTTGGAGACTTAACCGCATACTTTAGTCATCCATTCATTTTTTGTGGAATAAATTCCTTTTCGGAAATTCCTTAAAAAAATGATTAGACAGTAAACTTGTATTTTTCTTTTCAAGATCCGCTGTAGCTCTGTTGGTTAAGCAACTGATTCATGACCGATGGGTCACGAAGTCGAGGGTGAATTCTGCCGAAGACAATCGTGTTTGAATGATGGTGGCACCGTTGCATTAATTTGAATGTCGGAATCTTCGTGTAACTTGATATAGAAATAAGGATATTGTGAGATACTGTTTGTGTCACTTGATATCCAGGCTCAAAATTACAACCCCCGTCATATATAGATCATTGGTAAGCTTTAGTACAAATGATCTAGTGTATTTTTTAATTAAGGGGCCCGTGATTGACTTTAAAATCGGATATTTATCAGAAAAAGTTTTTATTCACCCTATTTGAACACGCGCAAAATATGTATTTCACCCCCCCCCCCTTCATTTTCAAATAATCACCCGTGTAGTGGCCGGGTATGGAAGAATAGTCTCACTGTAGCTCATGTATGTCATAAGAGACGGCAAAAATGGGTATCCAGTGTATGGGCGTATAGCTGGGAACTCAGAGGATTACCTTCTAAAGGTAGGACGGACATCATAACTCTGAGGCATCCTAGTGATCGTTTTCTTTCCCATGAGTTTTATTGTCTTTGGTAAATACGGATGACGCGTATACGGGATACCCTAGCGATCCTTCTCTGCTACCGACCTTCCATCTTGTCAATCAATTTTTTAATTTATTTTTTTCAATTTTTTCACACGTCGAAATCACAGTTTTTCAATTTACAAGCTTTATCTACACTCGCTTTGTTTGGTGCAGTATAGTCACATCTGTTTTTTGGGCCATTGAAAATATTATCACTCCCTCACATTCAAAGAAACAATTTTTAAAGTTTAATTTTTTTGCAAAATATTTCGATTTATTGAAATTCCTACTACTTATATGATCCATTTGTTCGAAGTTTTACATACTTTTTTTTCTATCAGACACGTCAAATAACAGTGAAAAACAGCCATATCTAATTTTATGAATTTTAAAAAATATCTGTGTGTTTCCAAAAACTTATTCTAACCTCAGAATTATCGAATATATGCAAAATAGCAACGACAATAATAACAAAACCTTTTGATTACAAAAATAAATAAATAAATAAAATAAAAATAAATAAAATTAAAAAAAATCATTTTAAGTATATAACTTTCATGAAAAATAAAAAAAAGTTTAGAAAAGCAATTGTAAGTTATGAAGGTTAATGAAAGCATTTGCACATAATTGAAAAGTCATATACTTTAAAGTAATAAATTTTTTTCGATATTTTGATCATTTTCGGGTTACTATGTGCCCTTAATAACCAATCTCCTGTTAGAAAAAATATATAAATGGAAATTGAAGGAAATACTTAGTGTTGTATTGATTCTCCAAAAAAATATTTAAATCATACCTCACTAAATAAATCTAAACAAATGCTTGTTTCAGATAATGAGGAACAAAATGGAATTAATAATGGTTCCTCTTAAAATTAATATGTAGATCGATAGTCTTATGTCGCCCATAAATTAACTAACAAATCGATACTGTTTTAGAAAATTCTTTCTTACAAAATAAATATGATTTCATTAGATGTTAAAAACTCTTAACTCGCTCGCACTCTATTGTTCTAAATTCTTATTGAATGGCGGATAGACCATCATAAAATTTATACCGCTGCTCTTAAAACGGTCATTCGTAATTGATTGTGTTTTTTAGACGAAAATGATCTGGGAATTAGTTACCTTTAGCTAAAAATTTATTCATTTCAATAATATTCATCGTTTGCTTTAATTTTAATTACATGTAGCTTATATTATATTAAATTATATATAATTTTAATTACATTTAGTTTGAAATATATTCAGTTTAACAATTTATCGTTCCCTTTAATTTTAATTCCATTTAGCTTAAAATATATTCAGTTTAATTATTATCCTTTTCCTTTAATTTTAGTTACCTTTAGCTTAAAATATATTCATATTATAAAAAAATTATCGTTTGCTTTTATCTTTAATTACATGTAGCTTATATAATATTCAAATTAATAATTTATCTTTCGCTTGAATTTTAATTACATTTAGCTTGAAATATATTCGGTTTAATAATTTATCGTTTGCTTTTATTTTTAATTACATGTAGCTTATATTATTGTCCATTGCAATATTTCATCGCTTACTTTGATTCTGATATTTGATTGAGTAATTTAATAATTATTTTTAAAAAGTTAGCACCTTGGGTGGCTAAATCTGTTCTTTGCAAAACTTTGCGTTGTACATTTTTTTTGTTGATTATTTTCAGCTGACTGTATCCGCATTAGTTCATTTCTGTTTTTAAAAAAAATCTTTTTTTATTCTTGTGTGCTATAAATATTGGAAATGTTTTATTTTCGTTCATTCTTGTTTGGTTTTTAATTTTTTTTTTTTTTTTTTGGTATTTGCCAATCTTATAAAATAATTGTTGTGTGCGATGTTTAGGACCCTTTAAAATGTGTTTAACCCGCATCTTTGGCCAATGTCTGTGACAGAAAATTTAATTACTTTATATCCTGGCTTTGTTTCTTTATCTTCGTACTAATTTTCAAAAAAAAAAGATCTTTTCATGTCTTTTATTTTCCAATGTTTGTAGTCCATTTTGAATCGTAATTCCTAAAATCTAATAATTATGAATAATTTTATGATTCCAATAGTTATTATTCTCAGTGTCGGCGACTGGGAATTAAAAATAGGAGGAGGGGCAAAACATTTATAGACAAAAAGTGTGTGTTTTGGGGGGTGAAGTATTTATGAAGTAGTTGTTACTCACGCAAAACATTTAAACATTAGCTACAAAATTGCAGGTTTTTGACTCTTTCTGAGTGAATTTTCACAGAGAAATAAAATTTGACAGCTTATACCAACTTTACTGTGATTTAATTTTACTACTAGAGTGTAATTTTTCTTAAAATTTTGATTAATACTTTAGAATATAATTTCATCAAAGGAACCATTTTACTTATGAATTACATTTGAATAGAAGTATTTCGAAAAAGAATTGGCCGAGAACCAACCAGTGAATTTACTCAAGCCTTGTTTTACAACCCAATACATTACAAAATATGCAAGAAAAAATTAAAAATATTCTCTTATAGATTGCTTGTGCTAAATAACATTAAACTAGGGGCTCGAGCAATACGATCAATTATATTATGAAAAGAAAGATATACACAATGTAAAATAAGCTTCTCAGTGTCGTATGCTTAGTCTCTTCGTTTTAAAACAACATAAAGTGTTTTCGCCTGGCGTAGATTTTTCCATTTATTCATTCACCTTGGCTACCTTTCTGGGAATATCCACTTTATCTTTACGAAACGGTTAGTGGTGACACATGTGTCTTAATAAACGCGCCACTATGCATGACTCTGCATTTTATGCATATTTCCGCTGAATAATTTTTTTTAATTATTTTAAGGAACGAAATGGAAGTTATTTAGGTGATAAGATAATACAGTCTTAAGTTTGAGGACATAGTGTCCCTTACCTCTGTTAAAAATCAAAGTTAACGCCTGACATAATGTGTTATGCTTCTACGTTTTATGATAAATAAAATTTCATTCTATTATGTCAAAAATTGGTTTATTTCACTCTTAGGATTAATATCGTACATTTAACAAGTAAAAAGGAAAAGAACCTTGTTAATGTCATCGATGCTATAAAAATATTAAATGATATTGCAAATAACAAATAGTTTTGTTTTTATCAGTCAATTTCATCAACAGCTTCATCTTCGTGAACTTCAGGGTATTCTCGAGCTTAGTAGATGTTAGTATTTTCCTATAAAATATCATGACACATTGAAGGTAGAAATTTGAACAATGATATCTTCATATTTTTTTTGGCTATACATCGGGTAACAAATCATTTGTGAAGGGTAGTAAAACCTCCGGCCATCGAGTATATTTACTTTTCTGGAATCTTCTTAAATCAAGTTCTTTGAAGTCATCATTAAAAGAGAGTTTGAAAAATAACGTTTCGATTTCCTCTTGACGAACTTTAAAGTGTACACATTTAGACATAGAAATAGATTATTTGTAAGTATCAGGTTTTCTTTAGACAAAAAGAGCTTCTTTGCCGTTAAACAGTGAGTTTGATCACTTGAAGTTGTCACATTCTATATTGTACACAGCATGGGTGTCAAACACGCGACGCATGCGGCCCACAATGATAGTTTGTGCGGCCTGCTCAGCTTATATGACAGTACAAAAATATCGTGTTTGTCATGCTACCAACTATCCGATCTTAGCATCATTTACGCACCTGAGAAATGTAGTGACGACTGTTTTTTTTAGATCTGAAGTGAAGTGGGTGAAATAAGAAACGAACGGGAAATCTTGTTGCCGCTTAGTTGGAACGCCAATAGGATCACAACAGTACGCTCCATTTAGAGAACCCGAGTTTGTCTTCATGTGTTTACTCTAATGAGATGCAAATGGAGGAATTTGAGATACCGTAATTCAGAATTAAAGACAATTCATTGAAGTTGGCGTACCAGAATTTTACAAATATTTACCTGCCAGAGGTTTGGAAACACCTGAAAATTTACATTTGAGATAATTTCTGTGCTTGGAAGGACTTATCAATGTGAGCAGCTATTTTCACTTGTGAAAGAAAAGAAGTCTCTTATTAGATCTGGAATTGCTGTGAATCACCTTAGGTCAATTTTGAAAGTAATCACTGCAAACAAAATTTCTCCCAAAGTAGAAAGAAGGTAGCAGAGATGAGATATTAAGTTTAAGAGGGGTGGGGCATGAAAATTTTCGTTGTTTAAATCCCCCCCTACATACATTTTAAAATAAAGTTTTTTTCTATGAAAATTATATTGTTATAATTCGTTTCTTTCTTGTGGTCCACATATACTAAAACCTTGTTAATTTGGCTCATGTCGGCCTTTGAGTTTGAAATCCTTGGTGTACAGTGTATTTGATACAGTGTTTTTGTCAGTCCCAAGGTGTCAGTTTTGTCATGTTTGGTGTATTTTTCTTTTCCTTTTTGTATGACCACGCACTGTGCAAGCTTTGATATGGGCGTAGGCTTTAACAAGAGTTTTTGATCTATTCGTTGAATATGTAGGTAGGCTTTCAAGATTAAAAAAAAAAACAGCCATCGCTTTAGATCAATTCTTATTCTGGCCACAACAATTTTCTGTCTATATGGTAATTTTTTTAAATGTTGGAGCCAGGAATTATACAATTTTTCTATTTTAAGAGACAAATTGCCATTTCTTTTCCAGCACTAGCTCTTTTATTTTCATTCCACATCATGCTATGTGCTGATGATTTAGAAATATCATAAATAGTGAAGTTTAATGTCCTCAGTTTCCTTTTATAAAAGCTAATACCGTTTGTGATTAACAGTGTAGATGAGCACTTCTGTAGATCACAAATCAAAACTGTATATGTTTGATTCTCTTTAGGATGCTTAATATCTGAACTTTTCAAATCATATATTTTTTTTAGATTCTGAGAGGTGAGCGTTTTTTTTTTTTTAATTTTTTTTTTTTTTTTTTTTTTTTTTTTTT
>BMAW01033625.1:100554-251296 GCA_019974015.1 Nephila pilipes | reverse complement strand
ATCGGCTATTAAATCGGCCTCAATTCTTTGAATGTGGTTAACTTTTGAGCTTAGCATTATAAAAGTTACAAATAACACAAGTATCTGTTTCCAGAGATTTAAACGAAGTGCTTTAATTTTTTTTTTTTTTTTGTTAAAAACTTATCTAAATATACCATTGTTAGCAACAAGCTTTGGGTCGACTTTGTTTTAAGAATTATTTGAAGTGTAAAGACAGTACATTTTTACAATATTTAATTTGGGCCCATAGTACTTTTTACATGTTTTCTCTTTTGAGTAAGGGCTCTTATAGCCAGGGATAGCATATAACTCAACATTTTCTAAATTCAGGAAATGTTTTATTACTGGGAGAGTGTTTTGCTCTTAAATCTGGTTGTACTTCACCACCTATCTTATTGTCTTTTGCAAAACATTAACAACCATTTTAATTGAGATATCTAAAGCATCTAGAAACATTACTTTGCAAACTCTAATGCTATTCTTATTTTTCATAAAATAGTAAAAATGACCATTTTCCTTGGCTTGATAGAATTTACATTTCGTTTTCTAAAGTGTACTGTGGGTGGACTATTAATACAAAATTTTACAAATTATCTTTTAATATCGTTATTGCCTTTTTTTTTTTTTATCACTCCAGCATTTATGAAAAATTTATTTTCTTTCATCTTCGTATAACTTATCATAACATTTCATCCTGTAAGAATAAGGGAGTCTCGTACTTTTCACTGTAACGACTTTACCTTTCTTGTAAACATAATCTTTTCCACTCATTGATTTTTATTTTCGCATGTTGCATACTCTGCGATACCCTCGCTCATTCAAAATATTGTCTATATTACTTTTTTTAGTCAGACAAATAGTGACCGTTTTTTTCAATATATTTCGAAGGTTAAGTTCTTCTAATTGGGTAACTTCTACTATTGCTGTTTCCTGTAACTGTGATGAAAATACTTAGAAATAGATTGATCATCAGTATCACTAGATATTTCTGTGGGTAAATAATTCTTATCAGCATTTGAGTCATACAACTCAGCAGTATTAGCTATCACCTGTGGAAAGATCACCTATATAAAGCCCATCTTTATGATGATTTTTATTAAGTTTTTCATTTTTATCACAAGTATTAGGATCTGTAAAAAAAGTTATCTGTTAAACAAACAATAATAATAATAAAAAAAAAAATTGAAAAACGTGACATCATGAATAGACAATTGCGCTAACCTTTTTCCGGGTGAAGTGTATTTAATATGCAAATAAATTAAAACTAATCTAATATAACTGCATTTAATTTTATGTAGAGAGTTAACTAGTCAATTTTTAAATTAAAATATGCATATAAATTTTAGTAGGTGTATGTACATTTCTTATAGCAATGGTACTCTAGGTGTGAATATTAAATAACGAGGACTGATGCTACAAAATACGCAGCCAAATGCCAGCGACCGATAGTTATTTAGCGTGAAGCCTTTCTCGAATGCAGTGCTTCAAACAACCATATCTGTAGCCTGTATTGCATTATTGAGCAATACGTAACTGAACGAAGGAATATATATATATATATATATATATATATATATATATATAATCTTTAACACCAAATGCTAATTAAAAAATATTTTTATGTGAATTATTACTGAATTTTCTTTGTTGCACGTCTTTTTAATCATGTCCGTTGCACGTTATTACGAAAAGAGTGTACATGTTTGATAATTATTATTATTATTTGCTTAAATGTTATACCTTTAAACGATTTGAAGGCAGATGTCTTGAATGCGGTAGGAAATAAGTTTTTTTTTTCTACTTTTGTAGCATTAATATTGTGATAAAGGTTAAATTTGGCTGTTATAAAAATGGTTATATAAAAAAAAAATCGAATGAATTCTACCTAGCATTGATTCAAGTTTTAAAACTTTAAAATTAATGATGATTAATATAGCACGAAATAGGAAAAGGTTTTCTATACAGTTTGAATTCTTTTTTGTAAAATTATCCTGTGTTTTCTGTGATAAATAGTATCTATTTATTCAGTAAATTGTTGTGTTTATATGGACAATTTCTTTTTAAACGTGATAGTAATGTACATTATTAAATCTTCTTTTTTATCGCATATTTTCAGGCTAAAACTTTTTGAGAATCCTCGATTTTAAATGTAACTGCTGCTGTGACATGCAAAGGATCAAAAGTACTCAGAGTTTCGGTTCTGTTCTTTTACATTAGGCGAAAGCATCTTTAAATCTGCATCAGTTAATCGGATGAAATAAAATATATGTTAAACTAGAAAATAATTTATAAAATGTATCGAGAAAATAACTTTATTTTTTGCCGTCATCTACCCACCAAAGATGAACCACTCCTTACACTTATCACTGATTAACGAGATTTGAAACCAAATCAAGAAATGACAAAAGGTTTCACTTTACGGGGTTTGCAGGTCAAAAAGGCTGACTTTCATCAAGATTAATACAAAGTTGGCGACAGCTTGTGACACAATTTTCAAAAGCTTTCTGTCAATAAATATGAATTGGACGTGAACAAAATCCAGTTCTCCTTCCTACATGCTTAACGTCATTCGAACAGAAATCTATCAAGTTTTTTTTTTATATATATAAGAATGTAAAAACCTTGGACACACATATTTTTAACTTTTTTACTTCTTAATTTGTGTGATATGGGGAGGGGGGGGGGAAGAAGTTAAGAGTTTAACGTTTATAAATGATTTGTTCTAGAAGTTTTTTGTTATTGCTTATATGCCATGGCATTTTTGAAAGAAAAAAAAATTGTAAATTACTTGAATCATAAATCAGAAAAATAGCATTGGTTAAAAAAGAAAAAAAAAAAAAAAAAAAAAAAATAAAAAAAGTTTCTTTCTTTAAAATCGATCGTTATTTTTGAATTAAATCTTATATTAAATGAGATCAAAATAGATTTTCCTTCAGAAACAGCAATCTCTTTATTTTTTTTTAAATGTTTGCTTTACTTCAGTGAGTAATTTTATAAAAATTTAGTTTTTTAAATTTTGCTTTTCAAAAAGTCAAACAGATGTATGAAATAGATAAAATGATTTTTAAAAATTTATTTTCGCATAAAACTTCGAAATAATAAATCTTTAAAAAGATATTATTTTCATTGCATCTTTACTTTTAAAATATTATCCAAAATAAGAATTAAAATAGCTTATTAGAATAACGTTACTAAAACTAAATGCTTAAAAGCAATTCTACATCACGAACCAAGATCGGTTATTTTACATCGCCATAAAATGAGATTTCCCGAACCTTTTAGCTCGCACACTTGAGATTATCAAGTTTCAATACAAGTAAAAGATAATGTCACCATTAAGCACTTAAAAAGTGTACCTTGAGGAGGTATGAGACTCTTATGCAAATGTTTATCATTTCATGAAGTGTGGAATATTAAATGAAAATTTTATATCCAACTTAAATATAAAATTATGCTTAACAATGCTAGAGGTAGATGTATATTTATTTCATATTCACGATCATACTGCTACTGTTGAAAATTTTTGAATTAAATTTTAACATGGACAAGTTTAAATTCAGAAAAGGGAATGTGCTTGTGCCGTCACTTTTATTTCGTATTTAAATTCCATTTATCCTTCATTTTTATTTTAACTATCCTATTTTGTTGTGTTTCCCTGTATTTTTTTTATTATTCATAAAATTTATCAGAGGTGTCCGAAAACGTTTACGTACATCACGTAACAGTAGAAAAACGCTTACGTCGACCATGTAATGAGTTATCTAATTCTCGTAATTCCGACACACATGGTACCATAACATATTATATTCAATAAATGGCTGACCTTTACATATTGACTATTTCTTTAATTAACCGTTTGGAACAGGACACACATTATTAAAATTTATCTAACCTCTATAACTGTGATCAGTTTTAACTCTACTCCGAAGAATAGAGGATGTGGAATTTACTCCTTAATCTTATTATTTTATGCTTTCATTATAAATTATTTTTCAATGTTTCGTTATTGTTATATAAGCTTAATGACCTATTGTTGATGATAGGCTAAAATATCTTTTCGCAACAAGGATGACGTATTGTGCAATAATAAATGTAACAACAAATTAAATAAAGAAAGAAACAATTGAATAGTAGTTAAATTTTGACGTAAAGATTATGAAAACTTTTAAAATTCACGAATATTTTTTGAGTAATATTCAGATTCAAATAATGAATTTGAAAAATAAACGGGGAAAAAGTTTATTGTTGGTTATACTTTTTAAAATCGTCGAAGTTGCTTAGCTTTTTTGAAAATGTGATGAAAACACTTTTGTGTTTTTCTAAAAGCATATTTTTATTACATGTCTGATTTCAAAATTTTTAATTTTTCAGAATATCTAACGAGGTAAGAGTAGCACGTACAGTAACTTTAAGATTTCATACTCTGTACTTTTTTTTTTATTTATGATGGATTTCAAAGTATTTTTGGTAAAAGTAGAATATTTATTGAGCAAATTGTTTTTCTGAACTGGATTTTAATAAGGAACATTTTGTTAAATGATTTTCCTTTATTATTCATTAAAAATATCGGATTTAATGAGGAAATTTCATGTAAAAATGATCTATTTTGTCTATTTTATTTTCTTTTTTTAAAGCTAGCTTAGATGCTTTCTTCCCCCTCGTATTTTAATTTCATAATTTTTTTTTTAGTTTAAAAAAAAAAAAAAAAAAACATTTTATTCAATTATAGAATAAATTATGTAAAAGGGTTACACAGAAAATTAGAATTAATAACTTTTTAAAAATACGAATAGCATGAATTATGGTTTATATATTATTTTAATGTTCAATGGGATTCCTTAAAAAAATGAAGCTAATTTCGTGAAATTCGCGTTTTGTTTCGCGCTGTTTCAGTCTTAAATGAGGGCGATATTGTGTGTGTGTATTTATATATAACTGCTCTTATATACTCTGCTCTCTCTATATATATACTATATATATATATTAGTCGTACAAGACAATTTTAAAAATAATTAGTGTGGAAATTAAACATCCTTTAGGTGCCTCTCATTTTTAGTTATTTAAAATTCATGTTAATGAAGAATATCGAAGAAGCATTTTTTTTTTATTTTACTAGAAATTATTTATTTTACATCATTTAGTTTAATTAGTTTTTGAGTTTTATTATGGATGGTACTTTTAAATTAAAACTAATGACTTGAGTATTGTCTTTAAGTTACGAAATAACGAATTAAGATCAAAATGTGTTTTTACACTCAATTTTATTATTTTTCATTATTATGTAAAGAAAAGAGTTAACAAATTTCGAAAAATTTCCTTCTGTTTATTTTATTGACATATGCTTCGAAACGTTTACTTAAAAAAGAAAGCACGTGGTTTCCTTTACTTCTATAAAATAATTATTTTTAAAATCTATTATAAATTGATTAATCTTCTGTAGAATATTTTATTTTAGACTTTTTCCCCATTTGTTTCAGAAAGTCATTTTTTCTTGGAATTAAAAGACATTTTGTAGAGTGATGGAATATTTTGGTTAATTTTTATTTTTGGAATTTCTTGTAATGTGGCTGTTCAAATTTTAGCAACATTAAGTTGAAAATGGTTTAGGATTTTGCCACATTCATATAATTATTGTCATATTTTCAACAAGTCTTTTTTTCATATAAAAGTATGGAAAAAATATTTATTACTTAAAAAAATATTTATAATTTGTGATTCATATATTTGTATATAAAAGACACCAACAAGGTGTTAACTTTAGAACCCCCAATGCCATCATAGTTAGACGTTAAGTAAAATTGAATTCAAATAGAAAAACAAGGATCTTTAATAAATCTGTTTAAAAAAAATTAATTTTTTATGTAGCATGTTTGTAAGGCTCGCTTTCTTTTATTACATCATTTTGTAGGATTTAATTTTATTTTATCGATTATACTTTTTTCAGTTAGCTGATTTTCATTTTCCATAGTTTATGCATATAGGTACGATTTGGAATGAATTGCATCTTCTAGTTTTTCGATATAAGCTTGCTCGCAAATGAATCGTTAAGATATAGACGATAGAGTTGAGAGGTTAAATTGAGTTGAAGCCTCGTGTTGGAGGTATTGTAATTCTGTTTATTAGTCGTGACTTTTATAGGTTGGGTTTTGCTGTAACTATAACTTACATCTTAATTTCGTTATTTATTATTAATATATTCTTTTCAATTCAAGTAGAGAGAAATTCCTCTCAAGCCGATTGTTGTAAGTATTTTTGAAAAATAAGAGAAAAACCAAGATTTTAATCTTAAATCAAAAGTATATTAAAGTGCATTAAAAAAATCAAACATGAGTGTGTTTTGCTCTCCTCTTCATAGCTCGATTACAGAGTTCATTAAGTATACTGATGCTGCTATTTGTTGTTTAAATATGGATTCATTAATCATAATGTATCGAATTTCGTGTACCATCGTTACTATTATTGGAAGTTCAAGTATGAATGAATCTGGTGTCATCGAAGAACTTGAAAACATAGATTCTATGTATGAGTTTTTCACTTTGAGTTTACTTTGGATTGACGCTACTTTATACTATTTCAGTAAAATCAAAATGAAGACTTATAATATTCCTTTAACCACGAAGTTCAGTAAAAATGTCTTTCGATAATATTATAGATAGTTTAATCAATACATTGAACATATCACGATTACAATACCGAATAAATTCGATACTATTGATATTTATGACTTTCTGTAATGTTTATGTATAGAGTTATTCTATTAAATTAATTTTGATCATTGATAATCAAAAAGAGCAATTGTATTCATAACCTGATGATACTTTAAAATTTTTTACCTAAAATTGTACTTCATATTTAATACAAGCCAATTACAGATATTTTAACATCGAAGACCAGTTAATTCATTTCTTTTGTAAAAATAAATTTATGATTTTAACCATGTTTTGTCATGTATTAACTATATTTTGTCATGTAAAAGTATTTTAAACATGACATTATTCATTTATCATTAATGATAAAGCACTTCGAAAGCTTAGTACTGCTTTTTCTTTCAGTATCATTCTACAGAATTAATGATTTTATTAAACCATCTTTTATATTGATATGTTGAAAATTTTCCTTTGTCTTGTTAAGTTCGTAAGTTAAGAAATCTTTAAAGTTAACTTTAAAACATTAAAAATACTCGATTTTGGTTCTTAAAAATTTGGATTAAATCCAGTATTAAAGTTCAGAAGGAGCTTTATTATGGATACATCAAAAGTTCTCTGTTTGAAAACATTTTTTAAAACTAAATAACGGAAGAATATTATTGTGTTAAATACTCATACTTTTAAATGCAAGTACCTTATTTTCGACATTTTAAATACTTATTGGCTGGAAATCATAACTTTCTTTTTTTTTTTTTTTTTAACAGAGTTATTAAAAAGAATGAAAAATGAAGTTTTGTTTCAATTATAATTTTAAATTTTAAAATATTAAGTGGAAATATTTAAACGGGAGATGCTACGTAACTCTTTTTCTTCTATTCTGAAATATTTTAAATATGTTTTTTTATATCTTCATATAATTAAATTTTATTACATTTTTTTTCGATCTGATTTGATATTTAAGTGTCGTTGACAGTACAATACTCCGTGTATAATCCGGCACTTTTCATCTATTCGGCCCTGCCAGTAATACGGTGTTTTCATATTGGCTGACAAGTCAAAGCAAATTATTTTATACCTTGTACTTCATCGGAATAATAAAAATAGTACTTTTTTTGTAGTTTTAGTTATTTCGTGTGTTTCATTCTTTATTTACGTGTACTGTATTCAATTTTGTACAAT
The DNA here is from genome assembly GCA_019974015.1 of Nephila pilipes. Lineage (NCBI taxonomy): Eukaryota > Metazoa > Arthropoda > Arachnida > Araneae > Nephilidae > Nephila > Nephila pilipes. Next base: position 243,470 of record BMAW01033625.1, on the reverse strand, counting down.
AATACATAGCTTTTGCTATTAAAATGCTTTATTAGTGCTTTTTTCCAATAATTCATCATTGCTCTGGTCCGATATCTAACGGATTACCGAGAAAGTACGGAAAATGTATTATTCGATTTTGACAAGGAAGTTCGTCAAGAATTAGATTTATATCTAGAAGATATATATATCTAATGATATGACGGCCTTGGGGGGGGGACTAGTGGTCATAGTCATGAACTCGCGGTGGATACGAAATCTGTCGAGTCTGTGTGTGCTCGAGCTCTGATGTTTCTAAAAATTACGAGGAGCTTCGCCAATAACCACCCTCATGTTGCTTCTAAGTGCGTCGTTCACAAACTATTAATCAAACCCTTTTTATAGGTTTTCTGATTAATAAAAAAATGGCATCTAAATATTATCTATTTCAAAATATTAATAACAACAATCTTTAAAGTTCCAATTCTTTAAAAAGTAAAGCGTTGCTGAAATTTTTATTAAATTTATTTTTTATTTAATATTTTAACTGCTATTCATGTATTATTTATTTCATGTTCTGATAAAGAAGCAAGAATACATTACATTGATTTTTTATTAATATATAACTAAAGGTCTCTATCGTAACTTCGTTTTATGTATACATGTATATGATGCATCTGCATAAAGCTGAGAGCAGTAATTCTTCTAACACATTGCATGTGATATTTATCTTATTGGCAAAAGGAATCGGATATGTTTAATAAGATATAGATTTTTTAATGTATTGTTATTATTGTAAAGGAAAGCAGTAACTAACACAAAAAAAGTTTGGTATAATTTTAACGGAGAACACTCACAAACTCCCCCTCCCTCCTCATATATACACAGTCGTTTGAAGCAATATTATTATAGTGAAATATTTCTGTATTTCGAAAACTTGTTAATAACGTTCTAAATTAAACTACCTGTTCGATTCTGAAAATATTCTTGCAATTAAGAGGTTTTAATTAGAATTAACTGAAACTGAAAGACAACAACATTATTATTTACCGCTTCCATACTTCTTCGTGTCTTAATTACATGTTTATATAGTGCAATAATTATTATAAGGAGAGAGACAGATTTTAATTGAATCCACACTTGGAAGTCAATCAACTCTCTCTTTTTAAATCATCCTTCACCGCACCTGAAAAGTTAGGACTCTTTCCTTCTGAAGTCTTCGCCCTGATTGAAAGCTATCAAGATTGGATTTTGCTTCTCATTTGTGTCCTTCACTTCGCACGTGCCTTCTTCTAGAACTAATCCTCTTAGTGTAGTTTTCATCTTCTACCCGCCTGCTCTTTCTTTTCTTTTCTCTTTCATTCTCTCTCTTGTTTCCACGCTTTCTTTTCTTTGGTGTCAGCTATATCTCAGTCAATGAAAAGTACTACTCCCGCGTCTCAATTGTTCCTGAACTCATCGAGTTTTGAGAGACGTAAAAGCCCGGAGAAATTGCAGTTTCTACCCCATTTTTAACAACTTGCTTCATATCATTGTCTTCTTGGGATGTATTCTTTTAGTCTGGAACAAAAGACCCCCTCTTTTCCAAACTTTTAATCATCTGCTCTTGAACTCGTTTTGTTTAATGGCATATTTCATATCTCCACCACACATCCCTCTTCCTTTCGTTTGCGCATTAAAATTAAGCTTCCCGTTATTTGCGGTTGTCTGTTGGTTTTGAATAAGTTTAATTTACCTTTTCTCTTAAGAGAAGTACTTGAATATCATAGGGCTGATGTTGCCCTGATTTCAAAGTGAATGGTGTACCTCTGCGGAATCTTTAGGAACCTGCTGGAGGTTTTAAAAAGTTATCTGAAGAATATAACTTTTAAAGTTTTCTCAACTTGAGAGAATTGCTATAATTTATTGGTAGATCATCGTCGTACTTGTCGGAAGACAGAGGTACTAGGTTCGATCAATCGGAGACCGCCGTTGGACGTAGACGTATTCATGTAGAAATTGAAGGAGTGAGTGATAATTTAATGGCGCAAAAGCCAGATGTGGCTATGTTGCTCCAAACAAGATAAAGCTGGGATCCAGACATTCAGGGGAAAATGGGAGGAAAAAAATAAAAAAAAAAAATTGGTTGACATAAAGGAGGGTTGAAAATCGAGAAGGATCAGTTGATATCCCGGGGGCTGAGTCATCCTTGTTTACCAAAGACAGTAAACCCCCCATGAGAATGGAAATATAATTAGGGTCCTTCGGTTCGTAAAGCCCATACCTACCAAAAGAATACGGGAAATTTAGAAATTTAGATACCTTTTGATGTGCCATCCTCATCATTTAATCCAGGTTATAAATAAATATTATTTGTCACCAATCGCGTTTTGTGTAATTTGGTTTGATATTAATAAATAAAGCACTCATTTTGTATTGATATTTACATGTTACTGTAATCTTCACACTTTATTGACTTAAAACCAATCGTTTCTCTCTCTCTCTTTTTTTTCCCTTTTCATTTCTGATTCGTTGTTCAGTAACGTATTGCTATCAATAAATGGCTATTTGTTACTCTGAAATTTATACGACATTTGTAAATAAAGATGCAGATATCATTCTAATTTTATGATAATGAAATATGAACTTATAATTTTTAACATTTTTTGTAATTTATTTCTAATAAAAATAACAATAACTTAGATTGTTGTTTTTACTTAATAACTGTAATTAATGCATGTGCGCAGAGTTAATCCTTCATTAAAAAAAGGCATGACGTAAAAATTGTAAGTTATCTCGTATAGAAAACCATGGTTTTTATTCAAACGAAGCAGGGCTTCTGATAAAATCTTCTTGTAATTAAAGTGATTTAGTCTCTCGTTAAAAATATTAAACTTATTAGTGAATTCTGAAGTGGACAGGGCACATATTTAGAATTAGTGTTGTTCTCGTATATCATGGTATTCATTCTACATATGTTTTAGAAAACGGATGGTCTTGCCTGCCCATTCGCTTGCCCTTGTCCCTGTGTACTTTAATGATTATTTGTATGAAAATTAACTCATTCTGGATAGCTTTGTGGAATATTTTATCATATTTTTGTAAGTGAAAAAGAATTTCATTCCGACTGCGGATAATCATGTTTGTTAAACTATTTAAGAGTGGAAGCTTTATATAACTATTTAAGGATTCGCCAATTACAATGAAATTCAAAGACAGGTTTCACCTTTTACAGCCCGTCTGAAAAGTAGACTTATTTTGTTTCTCTTGTATTTAAATTTTGAAGTAAATTATCTTTTTGTCCGCCATTGCTTTTTAATCACATCATAGGAGTGTATTTTGGTTTTAAAAAATAGCTTTTTGATGCACAAGTTAGTTGATTAAAATAAGTCTGATATTAATTATAAGACTATTTTTTTACTGTGTATTTATTGCAGTATGTATTGTGTGTATTTGAGGAGTTAAAAATTCTAATATGAATAAAATTCAACATTTTTTCTTGGATTTGTCACATTTCCATTCCTGTACTTGAATGTGGGGTAGATAAAATTATAAGATATGCGTATCTTTTTTGGTATTTAAAGTTTATGACTTACCCCTCAATATTTAATAATATCACCAATCTCTTAAAAATTATATTTTACCAATAATATTTATATAATTTTGATATGTTTTGTTAATTTTTTTTTTTTTTGTGGTGTTTCAGATTCAGTAGTTTCAATGCCTAGATTAGTTGCAGGTTCGACAACTTGTTTTCTTCCTCCATGCTGGAACCAATAGCAGGAACCTATTCTTCGAATTAATGTCTTCCCATCGATATATACATCGTTGGGTAGGGGTAAGTTCAATTAATCTATTTCACCTGTAATTATTAGTATTTTTACATTTGAATCAAACACTGTGTACATTTGTTGTACATTGTCATTTTATATACTAAATTCAATTATATTAAAAATTTAATCTATATAAATTTATCATAAAACTTACAGTTTAATTTCATTTTATATGCTGGTTATATTAATTAAATTTTTATTTTTTTTTTTTTGAAAAGTAACTTCATTTATAGATAGTATTTTTCAGAATTCGTTTTAAAAATTGTAAATTAGTCCTAATGTTATCCATTAGGAATGTAGATTTTAAAAAAAAATCTGAATAAGTTTTGTATCATTGCAAAATCTGCGTAAAATGGCTTAAGGGGGAGGGGACCGAAATTGCCTTTAACATAAATATGTTTAAAAAAAAGTATTTGTTAAAACAAATGAAAACACTTGGTGTAAGTATAAATTTTAAAATAATGTTGTTTCGCATGTAATTTTGTATAAATGTAATATGTTTATTATGTTAAAATTGTGTTAAGTACTAAGTTCAAAAAAGAACTAGAACTTTCATATTGATGTTATCTTTTTAGCAGTTACATGTTTTCAAAACAAATTAAACAAAGCAAACAAGAAAGCTGAGATATCGATATTACAGATACTTCGTGATAAATTGCATTAATATAATGATAATGTCGTAAACAGAATAAAGGAATTTATTGCAGTGTTGTTTATACTAATGTTTTTTATTCATTTTAGTATAATATAATATACTTCTATACATCATTCGTACCAAAATTTTTTTATTAAAGAATATGAATATTTTACATTCGGAATTACTCCGATATTTTAAATTTAGTAATTTAAAATGGATGCATTAGATTAAAAAATATTTTAAAGGATGTTTTTCCTTTCCTTTCAAACTTTTTTTTAAAAACATGCCCGGTTTTTTTTTTAGCATTAAATGTGTCGAATAGATGTAAAATGCATAAAACAATTTAAAATTGGAAATTTTTCCGGTATATTTTTGTATTAATATTATTCAGCATTAAAAAAAAATAAATAAATAAAAAAATCCATTCGATTAAATCTATATAACTTTTTAGCTTGTTACCGTTTTAATTAGATTATTTTTTAATTACCGTTATTATTATTACCGTTTTAATTAGACATCTCAGTACCATGTTTTTTTTTTTATCATGCACATTAGTTTTGGGAATTTTCTTCCCCCCTCCCAGAAAATTACTGTTTAAAAATATGAATGCGTTAATCATTTTTTACTGCATTGGTTACTAAGTGATATTTGTAACTTATTACACAATAAGTTATATTGTTTATGATTGTGTTAATAACTTCTTTTTCAGAAAAAACAAGTTTAGCGTATTAAGTATTGAAGTTTCTTACACTTTTTTTTCGTACTTATAGGGTATTACAGAACATTATATTTGTGACTAATTCTGAACCTTTCAGCCAAAAGTTTTTTCTGAAAAACGTTTCATATTATTCACCAGAGGGAAAAAAAAAAAAAAAAAAAAATGCTTGGAACTATCTCATTAAAGCCTGGCAAATCTTTTAGAATACCTCTCAGGCAACTCTAACCTATCTGATTCGTGATTGATTTTAATTTCATCTTATGACGTGTTTCCTCTTGTTACTCTTGTCAATTAAGTTAGCTTTTTCAACAATATAGTATTCTGACGCACGCTTCATCTTGCACAAACGAAGCTATTTGCCCTCACTTGTACTCACCGATCAATCATTCCCTCAACAATGGTTTCAATAGAAGCAGGGAGCATTGCATGTGTTCTGAGCATTGTAAAAAACCATTGAGGACCGTAAGAACTTATAGAACGGATCTTGATATTAATCGCGTTTGTGAAACAAAAAGGGACTGCGATTACTAAGAGTCGGACTGAATGTCCAGTATTTGTTTTTGTTCAAGAGCATGTTATATTCTATGGAATAGCATAATCAATTTCGTTCGAAATATTTGTTGACTTATTATTAAATAAATTTAGGGCTGTTATAGATCTGGAATTGTCACTCTTAAAAATAGAAATCATTCAATTTTGACAGCTTCGTTTTTTTTTTTTTTAGGGAAAAAAAAATATTGTGGATGATTCAAAAATTTTATATAATTCATCATCAAATGTCGAAAAAAGAATCGCTATTAAGAATTATATCCAAATTACATATGAACAAAAATAAAGAACGCAAACGTATATTTGATTATTTTTATGAGAATACCAGTTTTTGGTCTAAATTTTCTCGTATAAACCAGAAATACTCGAAGCATCGGGATACATAATCTATCGCATTTGTTTCATGTATCGACGTGGGGGGAGTAAATAATGCAACAGATATATTAAAAGAAAACGTCATTTAAAGCGACTTGATTTCCTTCTTTGGTAAAGCCACTAATAAAACCATTCGATGTTCACGAGGATTTTTATCGTCCATTTCATTGTAATCTGCTAAGCCACCATAGACGTGTCGTTACTTTCCTAGGAGTCCGCAAGCCCAAAATAAACTGTTTAAAAGCCCGGTAAACTTACTCGTCTCGTTGTAGTGAAAATCCCTTAAACGATGCCAGAATTTCGAACATGTGGATCGTTCTGAAAATGGCATCTGGGGAGATGCGTGGGATCAAAACGAAACGAAAACAAATACACGGAAGCGCCAGAGCTTTAAAACTTTTTTTTTTCTTCTTCTTTTTGTGCAGTGTAAAAAAAAAAAAAAAGCTGACACATTGGAAAAAAAAAAAAAAAAAAAAAAAAAAAAAAAAGTGTCGGAAGTAAAAAAATTGGCTCGCCAGTCTTTTGCGTTCAGAAATGTTGCCGTGGCCTTGAAGGTTTCTTTTAAATTACTTTTTTGTTTCAATTACAAGTAATAATTAATGTTACAAATTGAGAGCGCTGTTAACACTTTAAAAAATGGAGAAGAAGACGTGAAATTAGAAAAGTGTTAAATTGTTAGATACCTCGAAAAACTTAATTTAACTAATCTAGTTAAAGCTAAATAAAATTGATGAAAATTCATTTGAAATTGTGAGTTAAATTTAAAATGCATTTCAATTTAACTTTTTTAAAAGAAAAAAAAATTGATGTATCACAGTTGGGATGAAGAATGATCTTGTTGGTTTGCTTAAACATGCAAAAAAAAAAAAAAAAAAGGATTTAACTGAGAGAAATCAGATTATCAAATAGTCTTAGTACCTAATCTATTTTACATTTAGTGCTAAGCGAATTTAATTATTTCACTATACTGTCAAAGACTGAAGATTACCCTCTCTTTCTAAAAGTGAAATATCTTTTTAATTTGGTAGGAGCTTATAAATGTTAGATTATTGGCAAAGCGTTTTTTGTGAATTTTGTTACTTTAAAATCCGGAAAATATTTTCCTCCCTATTTTTGAAGCTAAAAAAATCTTTGGAGAAAATTGAAAATCAATATTTGAATTAATTTTATCTCTTAAAATTTAATTTTATTAAATGTGAGGAAAATTAAGAAGTGAATTTTATCAATCATAATATATTTTCAAATACCACAAATTCTAGTGTAAAATAATTTTTAGTAATGTTATATGATAACGTGTTATGTAAGTAATCGTGAAAAGAAATACTGAATTAAATTAAAAAAAAAAATTGGATATCTCGTTGTATTCTCAGGAGCGAAAGGACATTTTTAATTAAGTTAATAGTGACAGAGGGCTTATTCTTGAAAGGATGATACTGCGGGATTTAACAATAATCGTTTTTGAAGCATTTTTGGATTGCTAAATTTTAGCATGAACTTGGGCGATATTTGGCTTTACAAACTTGACAATTAATTCATTTTTTATTGCAAGTAATGAAATATTATATCCAATTTATTTTGATGCGTTAAGTGAAGTATAATCCATTTTGAGAAAACTAAAAATAAAGCACGGCGAAGCTCAGTTTTAGTGATTGTCATAAAGTAGTAAAGAGAATCATTGTATTAATATTGTTCTCAAATAAAAAAAAGAACTCACGAAGTAGTGAAGAGAATCGTATTAATATTGTTCTCAAATAAAAAAGAACTCACGAAGTTGTAAAGAGAATCATTTTATTATTATTGTTCTCAAATAAAAAAAAAGAACTATGTCATTTAACTAAATTATTAGTTAAGTTTTTTAATTATGTATTTATATAAGTGCTTACTAGATAAACTATTACTGTGTTAAAGATTTATTTCGTATTTTCTCTTGTGATTACGTATAAAGAAAAAAAAATATCGATTCGAAGAGTGTAAATCTCTTAAGAATTACATCATAATAAATTTAAATTATTGAAAGTAGTAATTTTTTTTTGTTTGTTTCCGAAATGGAATTTTTATAAGAAATGTACGTTTGCGATAAAAAAAATTCTTTAAATAGAGTCTGATATCGCATTTAAGTTAATTAATTTCAAATAAATGTTCTTTTTCAAAAAAAAAAAAAAGTCCTAAACCAGATATATGTTATATCGAAAGTCATTTTCACAAAAAATGTACGTAGTTTTGTTGTATAAAAATTGTGTTGAAAGTAGCTTTAATGTCACATTATAATTTAAGAAATCAGACTACTAGCATGTCTTCATTTTCTACTACATGAGTGAACTAGGACATAGGCTTTTACTTCGTCTTACTTCTGAGTCATATATAAAATATGAATGAAAGCAGTGGTTGACACTTAACTTCAGTATTTGCATGCGGAACGACTTATGTAACTCGGAACTCCCAAGGCTTTTAGGAAATCTGGAAGGATATGCAATTTTTTCTCTTTTCTTTTGAAGCGATATAACCCTTTAGTTCATTATAAGCCCACGCAGACTTAGAAGCTAGTAAATTTTAACAGGCCTTTGTGAATGAGATATTTTTCCTCTTCATTTGATGTGGGAGAATAAACCCTAATTTTTTTTTCTTTATTTTACGCTTTCAAAACTTTTTTTTGGCTCTTAAAGTGGTAAACGCACACAAACGTGTGTATATTGTATGATTCTTCAATATGTCAGACACATCAAAGAATCGTAGTTTGGATTGATAAACAATTTTTTTTTTGTCAAATTCCTACTGAAATAGTATTATAATAGTTGTGGAATATGTGTGTATGGGGAGAGAGAGGGAAAAAAAGAAAATTAAAAAAATTCAATATTTAATTTGACTTCATTAATCATGCTTTACTTCCATAAAAGTATCTGAATATGAAAAGGTGAGGAAACTCATTACGTTCGTACTTGTCATTAAGCGAAATTTAAGGGCCGCGGTAGCCTAGTGGTCAAGGTCGTGGACTATCGGCCGGCGGTTTTCGTTCAGTCGTGGGTTCGATCCTTGACCGCCAAAGACCCGCCGTGTAGCCGGGTCTGATGCACGTTAAATCTGTTCGGGGCCCAAAGTCCTCCCGTTGGCGTGGTGTGGATGTTAGGAGGGGGGGCTCAGGTGTCGTCCTCGTCACTTGACCGTGGTTCAAAATTACGAGGTCCATCGCCAATAGCCCTCGTGTTGCTTTTAGTGCGACGTCAATAAAAACTAAACTAAGCGAAATTTAAATTTTAAATATTCCGATTGTTCAGAATACAAGGTAATTTGCCAGACATTTCGTTAAGTAATTTTCAAGCTGGTTAGTTCAACACATCGAGTTAAAATTTCGAAGCTTATACGTATTCTTCGATATCGATATTTAAGTTCAAGATGGTACTTTATTATTCAGTGAATATGCTGTCTTATTAATTGTTCCGACAAAAATCGCGTTCTTAATTTAAGGAATGCTATAATAATATCGGATTTTGCTGTTTCATTGTTTTCATCTTGTTCAGACATTTCTGTTTATACTTTTCGCCATGTTTTCTTTCTCATGCAGCGAGTGAACAATTGCATTTAAATCGTGGGAAAAAGTCGCATGAGATGAAGAGAAGATTTGAGACAACTGGATTGTAGAAAAACCAATTTGAATAGTTGTGAATTTTTATTTCTTTTGCAGAAATGATACCGTTGACTTATCTTATGGAATTTATGGGGGGTGGGAATTCCGACGACGGTTATAAGATTATTCTGTTGTAATCCAATGTATTTGTGCTGTAGTGGAATCATTTTGTTGTCGTCCGCTTACTCCACAATTTAGGAAACTTCGCTTTACCGTTTTTTTAAAGTATGCATTGTTAAATTTGAGTATCAGCTTTCGAACGTATTATTTTTTTTTTTATCTATGTTCATTGCTTCAACAACTCTAAAACTTTAATAATTACCAAGATACGTGGCTAAATTACATTTGAAATTACTTCAAAATTTCACTTTGAATTAATATTTTATAACTTTCTTACTTTCTTTTGCAACAGTGGTTCTTAAACTTTTGGAGTCCAGATTCCCTGTTACCAATAATTTATCTCGCCTTCCATGTTGTGTATAATTAAATTTTTCTTGTGTTCAATGATTTTCGATTTTCAAATATCAAGTAATAATAATATTGGAAAAGAGAAAAACTACATTGAAAATTTAGGACAAACTTCAAAAAAAGACGATATATATATATATATATATATATATATATATATATATATATATATATATATATATATATATAAATAAAACAAAAGGCTGGAAATAAGTTTGAATTTGGGTAATTTACGATGCTTAATTTTTAGTTTCGCTTTATTTAAATCTCAACATTACTTTCTGATATAAAAAAATAAGTCTTACAATATGACATTTGCTTTTATTGAGTACATTTGATTATTTTTTTTTTTCTGTGAAATTTTTTAAAGTTTTATTTTATCGCCATTTCAAATTGCAACTTTTCTCTTATTAAGTGATAATAAGATCATTTTACACATTTAACAAAATTATCCGATGCTCGTTTGTGTCCTTCGCGCCTCTCAAGTCATTTTATGATTTCAGAAATCGCAGGCCAATTGTTTTGTGTCTTTTGTTTTAAATCATCAATGAAATTGATTTTTAATGTGAAATCTTAATTTTTATCCTTTTATGTATAAATTTTGAATTCTTAGTTTTTATCTTTTTATGTATTAATGTCTTTAAAAATTGTTAGAAAATTAATTGATGAATATTACAGTAATACTGAGTAATCAAAGTATTTCGTAAATCTGTAAATTTTATTTATTATATAATGAAAAAAAAACTAGTCGCATTAATGGAATTTTTCAAAGTAATATATTACATTATTTTCGAGATTTTTCCAATTTAAATTATTTGGGCGAAACACTTTCGTTTTTTTTTTTTTTTTTAAATCTCTTTTAACTTTTTTTCCTACTAGAACGTCTCTATATTTCATCATTAAATATTATTTAGACCCTTAAAAGTCCTAGAACAGTAATCACGGAAGTTTTAGCTTTTCCTGTCTTCCCTGAAGCACTTTTGAGATGTTTTTAATTATAAGTTTATGTTTGAGACATTGTCTGCTAGATCATAAACAACGCTTTTAATTAACCAAAAGACGCGAAATGTAAGCTATGATTGCAGAGAAAGTTGCACTGAACTGTATAAAAATAACACGAATTAGAACCACAACATTTTGTTGTATTTCACTGCTTTCGTGAACAGTAAGTGCATTGATTACTCGTACTTAAGACTGTTATGACGAGAGAAAAAAATATTTATGACAGTTTTCTTTCTCTAGTAATATTAACCAGAAATATCTATTAATAAATATGTTCGATTTTCATAATTTTTTTATGCTACGTGCGGAACATTTTCCCGTGTTCTCATTATTGGAAATTATTAATGTATTTTATTGAAAATTGTGTATTTACATAATATTTTGTCGCATATTTTCATTGAAAGAAGGTAAAATACAGACTGAAAAATTTTGCATGGAGGACGACATTGTGAAAACGATATCTTTCAAACAATCCATACTATCCCGAAATACGGAAACTGTTTTATGATCTGATAAAAAAAAAAATTTCTGTAGTTAAGCGCTGAAAACGTTCTCATGCATGACTGCAGCTGTCCATGTCATGTGAAGCGTAGATAATAAAGGAAACAGAGTTTTTATGTGAAAAGAAAGACCATACTTATTGACAAGAATTTTGCTCCAACGTCCCAATGCATTTTATTATCTGCACCTGCAGTTCGGGCTCGTTCAATTTTCAGATCGTAAGGCAATGGCCCTCATTACTGTGCTTTTGTTTTTATCATTTCAATCGGACGTATCCGGAAATGAAATAAGAATTTACGAATAAGTTTTACTTGCGTTGTAAATGAGAGATGATTTGCTGATAACGAAGTTAGAGAGATGACATTTCGATGGCTATTGCTCTATAAAAATTATTCGTTCATAAAACCAGAAGGCTTGTTGAGGATGTTCCAATTACAGATATGTGAGTTGTTTATCAGATTAATTTAAACAATATGGTATTTCAGTATATTTTGAATGTCTTTCTTAAAGTATAGCTTGTTAGAACTGTATGAAATAAAACTAATTATTGTTCTTTTAGTGTATTTCAATTTTTTTAAATAAGGCCATGTATTATAGAAAAATTTCGCTTCTGAATTGGCATATTTATTAAATAATCATCATTCAATGAAAATAAGATTTTTATGCATGCAGATTCATGAATCTTCAATGTAATGAAAAGTAATTTTCTTAAGTCTGTAGTTGGGGAAAGCTTTATAAAAAAATACTTCTTTAATTGTAAGGCTTTAGTTAGATTTCAGAATGTTACAACACCGCTTTTAGCTATTTGTTCTTGGCTTCTGACTATAATTCCAAATATTTTGCGGTTAATTGTTTTGCTTCAATGCGTCTACTTCTAACCACATAAAAGTCACGAGTCTCCGTATGGTGACATGACAATCTTCATAAGCAAAATTGTAGCATTTTTAGTATTTTAAATCTGTTTCTTTTTGTAATAATTATTAAAAAATGGATTAGAATGTAATTTTAATTTTTTGCATTGAATCAAAATAATTAAATTTATTTATATAATATTAAATTTTCGAAAGAATCAAAATTATAATGCAGCTCTGCAGAATTCATTTTATTTATATTAGTTTGAAATGTTTTCAATTTTAAAGATTTTTTTAGAACAATTTTAGGATATTTGGTAAGCTTTATTATTTTGTTTAATATGTTTATATTTTGTCAGTTATAAAAATAGTCAAACAATTGTTAAGTCATATTTATCAACTGCAGTTTTTAAAAGTGTTATGCATTTTTAACGTAAATGCAGTTTTTTTTTATATCGTTGATACATGCATGAGTCATAGCTTGGAGATTTGCAATGCAGGGAGGGAACAGGGGATCTTCCATACTCCTACTGGTATACCCCTGTTCTTTGTTTTCAGCCCCTAATCATCGGGCCCTGTGGTCCGCACGTGTTAAAAAGGCATACTATTGTGAAACACCCTCTCCCCCATTGGAAGCTTACCGATATATTTCTTAAAGTGGTATAAAGGTTCTATCAGTACCTCGCTGCTCGGGGATCTGTCATCTGGATTTTGTCATTTCAACCCCAGTTCAATAATTCTATTGCATTTGACGCCGTTTTAAAAAGATCGTTTTTATTTAACTATGGCAGTTCGAACTAGAAGGACTGTTAGACTTTGAATGTATTAAATGATAATCTATTTCTGCGTTTTAGTGAGACGTTGAACTATCAATTCATTCCGAGACTTGTAAGTGGAAGTGTGGGCGTTTCTCAGAGGACATGAAACTCACGTATTTCAAAAAATAATAACTGTCTTCACAACATTGTATTTTATTGGTTACTGTACGAGTACAAAAGCAGGAGTTAAGAGTTGTTGATAAACGGTATGTGCAATATAATACGTGGATATAGATATCTATGGGTTGCTGTTTAGAAACAAAATATGACTCTTGTTAATCATTGTTTGTGGAAAGGATTAATTAAATTGGACAACTCTAGTAATGTTGAAGTTTCTGGGTATTCACTAAATTTATACATTTTCTTTTCGAGTAAAGTATATTACTCTTTTTTAGAAATTTAGAGGAAATTTGTGAGGGAAAAAGAAAACGAAGTCTTTTTATATTTGTTGTTTAATTTGCTTGCTACGATAAAATGAGATAGAATACGGATCAAAATTTGAATGAAACATGACTCAATTACAAAATTGAAATCTTATTTTAATTTTTTTTTCATGTGAAAAAGTTTTTTAAATTACTTTTTCCTGAGATGTAAGATCTATTTGATTTGTTTCAAAAATGTTATTTTTTAAAATGTTTTTCAAATGTGTAAGAATTTATTAACAATTAAAAGTACCAATTTCATTGGAAAAAGTTATAAAATAAATATAATTGGTATTTTCTTTCTTGTTTTTAACAGTTTTCTTTAACCCAAAACAACTATTAATTTTATGAATTAAGCTGCTTCTTAAGGTATGCATATATTATTTTGTATTGAATAGTCATTTTCAAAAGTAGGTGCTTTTACTGTATTAATATATCAAAGTTTCAATTTATTAACTATTTGTGAAATTATTTTTAAAAAGTGATTTTCTTTTCATAATGCTTTCCATTGTTACACTTAGTGCAAATTTCTCAGATATGTTAAACGTATAATCTTATTTCATTCACGTCACGTATTAAAATTTTACTTCTTAAATTGATTATTATTTAAGGGGGAAATTCCTGCATTAGAATGAATGATTTTCGTATTGAGAAAGTATTAAGTAAAATATTGATAAATCAAAATTAATGTGTTAATTTAGGGGGGAAAAAACATAACTAAAATACTAGTGAAATTGGAAAAAATAATATAGCGTTTTCCTTTTTTTTTTTTTTTTTTTAAAATTATTAGAAAAATATACACATATTTGTTTCCTTGCTTATCCTTTCAGAAAAATCCGAATTGTATTGTAACAAATATGTTTATGATTTATGTACAAGCAACTATTACGCCCTTTAATTTGGTATCTTTCTTTTTAATCACGTGATAAATACTGCAAATGTGTCTTATGTATGAGATTTAAGAAATATTTATATTTTTAATCGCAATTGTGTGTGTGTGTGTGTGTGAAGTGGAAGCACATCATTTTCAGTTGCGTGTTATGAAAATATGAATTAATGTTAAAATAATATTTCTTATCCAAAAATGTTTTTCTCTTGGTTAATCTTTTACAAGTTGACAGTAGCTTGCTCATTATTATTGGTACTCGAATGCATATCGCCTGATAATGAGTTGACTGATTTTACAGACCATTATGATTTCTTTTTAAATTAATCTTTTCTCAAACCGAGTTATGTAAATCAAAGTTTACTTCGAATTTTTTTTCTAGTCAAATGTTAATCACTACATCTATCAAAAACTTAGTAAAAACACACATTGTATTCGTGTCATTCAAATCAGAATTAGTATGATAGGATATCTTAAAGGTTTATTATTATTAAGAAATAATCGAGTTATTGATAAAGTTTCGTCTGCATATTAATTGATAGTCATGTACATAACGTTGTAAATTACAACTGGGAATGCTGATTTGTTTGATTTCAGGAAGTCGCACATCGAAGTAACTCGCAGTATTGTAAAATTTTAATTATTATCCAAGGGTACCGTAAAATTTTAATTATTGCAAAATAATCGATATAGAAACTCATTTTTTATTTATTATTCTTAAGACTTATCTATGTAGTCAACATCCAGAGTCATATATTTCTCCCAGTGTTTCTTGATCTTTTGAAGACCGTCATCGTAGATCTCATCAGAATAAACTGAACCTTCTCTATACTATGGGTTATTTCAATTTACTGCTACAGGAAACCAAACAAACCAACATTAATAGCTATAATTTACAAAATTTTGTACATAAGGATAAATTAATATGCAGATTAAATTTTATCCAGATATCTCCGTTATTTCTTAGTAGTAAGTAAACTCGTACGATACCCCTACATATATTCGAAACATTTTATAGCCAATGTAATATTCATAATGGTTTTTAGTCTAATGAGTTAGTTTACTGAAAAAACATGTTTAGAATGTGTTAAAATGATTATCTATACGATCAAACTACTTACAAGTTGGCAACAGCTCAGTCATTATTAATATTCGAACAAATATCCTCTTCCGATCATTGTGTTGGCGGAAATTGGCGCTTTCGCTCTTTCCCGCCCCGTTAGTTGTTGGAACCCCTCCACCAGTAGCTGGGTCAGCGCTCCAGCCTTTGCACGATGTCTCTCCCGCATCCCTGGTTTCTATGGAACTGATCCGGAGGTTGCGGCGGGAGGGCGGAAGGATGCTTTTGTATGGGGATTGGAGTTCCAGATAATAAGAGTTTCGGTGGGGTGAAAGTAGTGTGCGATTAGAATTCGTTTGTTGTTCGTCTATGGAAGTATGACAGTGCATCATATTAAAGGATATAGAATGATTAATAGGTGTGTTGAGATGTTCCTTAAAAGGTGAGTTTGTTTTTAACGAGAATAAATTCAATTAAAATACTGAGTGAAGAGGGAATTCGAAAAATCGGTCTGTTTAATCTTGTTTCTAAAATGTAAAACTAAGTTTGTACATTATGTAAAACATTGCTGTGTTTTCATATTTTAAATCAGTTGCACTTCTGTGCATTCACATATGGTACAATTTTAGGGGAGGGAAACTGTTTTGGAATTGTTCGCTTCTTTGCATTCAATTTCGATTAAAAACTGGCAAAAAAGTGAATTATTCTTGTACCAAGTTTAAATTTTGTATCGAAACCATTAAATATTCTTGCTGTAATTTTATTAAAAAACTTTTTCCATTATTACTTTACAATTGTTAAACATAATGATTTTTTAAGTTACATTTCAGCTTATTGTTTTTCCAGTTCATCTTTATTTCTTTTAAATAGAGTTAATAAATGCCATAAAAGTTTTGAATAATAATTGATATGTAATTTGACATCAAACTAAGATAAACTATATATATATATATATATATCGAATTTTATCTCTTTCTATGGAGATTTTCTGTTTATTGAGACAGTATGGTTTGTTTTTAGTTTTTATTAATTTTATTTAGAGATTGAAGCAGCCGAAATTTGGTTTTGCTACTTATATTATTGTTAAACTGAGGAATATAGTGATTTATTTCACCAATTAATTTACCAGTTCAATTAATATTAATTTGAACTTTAATAAATTATCCATGGAATTAAAAAAATAACTGTAAAAGCAATGGAAATCCGCTTAGTTGGCGCTTTAATTAATCATATGGTTATACAGCTTTCTTTTAAATACACGATGGGATATTTCGTGTCATATCTAAAAGTAGCATGATTTTCTTCTTCTAGATAAAAACCGAAAATAGGGGGAAATTACCATTTTAAAAACTAAATAAATGTACAAATATTTGTGCATGATGTATTTAAGTGTTATTAATATCTGGCGTTCTGTCTGTGAATAGTTTTACATGTTTTTTCAACACAACCATCTTGAATCTACCGTTCGTTTATCCGATTGAAGGTTCGTAAAAATGGATATTAAAATAGTAAAAATGTTTCAAATGTTTATCTTTTTTTATATTTACATATTTTTAATAGATTCCCTGTTAGCTAGACTTTATTATAAATACACAAATGTTCTAAAATTGTAAATAAAAATATCTTTCCTGAATCGTTTTAGGTAAGGATTTCTGCTATTCTTTCACGTTATGCTTATTGTTCAGTATGCAAACGCATTGCGAAGATGTGAAGTCTTGAAATACATTTATCTTTCATTTTTAGTGGCCAGTAGTGGAGCATGTCCAGGAGGGCTTTTGTTGGATCAAGTGGCACCTACAACGTGCGCGCCTCAGAACTAGCTCGAGAAAAACGTGTCAAGACTATTAGGTGTATCGTGTTCTTCCTGGACGACTCCCAGCAGACCTTTGAAGTGGATGTAGGTTGACAGGATTTTTATTCCCTCTCTTTTATTATAGTATATCTCTGCAAATTCGGCTTTGAATAACGCAGCATTTTGCTAAAGTGGCCATTGTTTTCTTGTTTAAAAATATTTAGGAATAAATTTGTGGTTTGAAGTTTCCGCATGTTTTTCCTGCAAAAACCCAACTTTGTTTCTGTTTTAAAGATGTGATACTTGATTGAAAAGTAATGGATTCATGGAATAACCTTTTAATTTGTAATCCGATTGTTACAATTCGTACTACACTTGAGAGCTACATAAATCCTGTATATAATGCATTATTCATTTTTCAACATACTTTCCGTTCTTTTCCACGAACTTGCGCTTATGTGTGACTAGTCTTGAAAATCCGCTTGAGAATTCTGGTAGTTGTTGCCGACATCAAGCTTTTATGACAGCTTTCATCTCGTTGTCAGAACGAGTGATGTACCTTAAGTTGCTTTTTCATCTTTGGAAAGAGGTAAAAGTCTCAAGATGCAACGACACCTTACTGCTCCAACCACATCTGGAAATAAAGGAAACAAATTACATAAGGTACAGAACACACAAAGTTTTCAGGCATTAGAACAATTTTGAAAAATTGGGTTATAAATAAAAAAGTTATGGATATGGTGGAATTATTTTTCAATCAAGCCTCAGTGAACTTCTATACTATTTAGAAGAAAATAATTTAGTATATCTTCTTGCAGCATAATTATTTTCATTTAAATTAAAAATATTCCCTTTTTATGTGTTGAAGATTTTGAAAGGATCAATTTGTGTGTGTTATATGACAATGATACTTTATTTTAAAATCAATAAAGTTAATCAATTTTGGTAATTCATTACTTATTCAATCCATATGAATGAACTTACATGGTTTTTTTTTGATAGAATTTTATGTTAACTTCTTCCATATATCAATGTTTCAGTTACTTTCTCCCCCTACCCTCAATATAATCTTTGTGTTTTAGAAACGAAGCAAAGGACAACATCTATTAGATATGGTCTTTCAACATTTGGAATTAATAGAAAAAGATTATTTTGGTTTACAATTTTCTGACAATGATCATTCATCTGACACAATGGTAAATATTTCTCCCTTTTTATAAAAATTATTTATAGAATTATTAGTATCTCTAGAAAGAATATAAATAAGGTGTTTGTTAATGAAAATCAAATACCTTATTACTCCATTTAGCACAAGTTGCTATCCTGTATTGCTAGATGATTGAAAATTATCATCTTTTCAAATCATTTTTGTGAACTGTTGATAATATTTTCATGCACATATTAGGGATAATCATATTTTATTGCTTTCTTTGATCATGATTTGAATTTTTCAAATTTCATATTAACTTCATTTAATAAGAGAAACATTTAATTGTGTTTGATTCATTTATGTATGACTGTTGATATTACTAGTTTTCTATATTGGAGGGAAAACATCAATGTAAATATCCATACTTTTTTTTTAGAGCTTAAACAAACAAACCATTTTATAATTTTTTTTTTGTACAAATTATGCATTATATTTTACATTCAATTAATCTTTTTAACTGTTGTTTCAAAGTACAGTTTTGCATATTTTAAATATGCATTGCTGTATTGTGAAGATAATATATATGATTATTCTTAATTATAATGAATCATAAACTATATTGATTATATTAAATAATTTTGTTTATACTAAAAGGTAGCTGGATTTGTGATGCAGCATTCTTTATTCAAATTTTAATGCTTTTAGTTTTAGAAAAACAAATTATTTATCTAGTGAAATTTGATACAATCTAGCCATGGAAATTTTATAGCCTTTGCTATTTTGTTAGGGATTCAATATTGTGCAGTTTAAATAATTGCAAAATTATAAATGGGTCTTCATTGTCTGTTATAGAGTTAAAAGAATCTGTTAATTAATATTATGAATTTCTGATATTCTTACATATATATTTTTAACATTTTCATTGTATTTTATTTTTATTGTATTATTTAATATTTTAAAAAGTTATAAATTATTTGGAATTTTGTGAAATGAACTATTATTAAATATTTAAACCATTGTACAATAACTAAGCATTTTTCAGATTTTTAAAATAATATGCAATTTTTATTTATTGCTTTATTATTATACTTTTTGATTTAATTAACTTTGGAGATTTGCAATCTCCATGATACTCTATCTCCTACTCTGAGCCATTGTATACATTTTTCTTGCTACTGAAAAAATTGAAAGATTTTTTTTTTAAATTAGTCAACTATAATGTAAATGATTTTAAAAAAAAATATTCTGGTAGGGTTTTTTTTTTTTTTTACTATGGCATATTCTTTTTTATATCATAATTTTTTTTCAGAGGTGGATGGATGCTTCTAAATACATAAGAAAACAAATTAAATGTAAGTACAAGCAATTTTACCCAGCAGTTAATCAAGTTTTTTTAAACTTTTTAGTTTTAAAAATAAGTTTAATTATTAATTTAGCAAAAAAAAATTGTATTTTAATTACGTATTACTTTTTAAATTAGAGATATTTTAAACTTATTTTCAATTGTGTGAGTATTATTAATTATATTTAAGCAAATAAATTTAAAAGTGAATATTAAAAAATATCTTTTTTATTGCATTTAATTTCATATTTTAAATGCTGTGGCCCAGGCTTGAATTCAAAAAATATATTTTGATGTTGTATATAATAGATTCCTATAATGTTATTGAAAGCTTGAAGTATTTATGTTTAACAGATTGAAAATAAAAAGAATACATGAACGTTCTTTTTTTTTTTTTTTTTTTTTTTTTTTAATGTATAGAAAATAGGATTTTTCTTTGTTTCTTTAAAAAGATATTTTTTATTACAATGCAAACTTTTTTTTAATAATGAAGCATTTTTTTTTTTGTTTTGAGTGCAACTGCATAACTTATTTCAATAAATAATGTTTTACAGGAAAGAATTTTTGTAACTTGATTAAATATAATTTCATAGCTTAAAAAAAATTATATTTTGAGGACATTTTAAACTGAAAGTGATCATTAGTATTAATTCTATAATACTCATAGTTAAAACTGCTTGTACTAAATATTTGAATATATAAGAATGTTATTCTCATATACGTCTTTCCCAAAATAAACACATATTGATAAGTGTTATGTAATTTTTGTTTAATTGTTGTATTTTGTTATTGAGATATGTAAATATTTTAATTTACATATGGTTTTTTTTTTCTTTTTCAGTGGGCCCTCCTTATTTATTATATTTCAGAGTTAAGTTTTATGTCTGTGATCCCAGTAAACTACATGAAGAGTACACAAGGTAAATGAACTATTTTTAATTATGAAACAATATCTGCCATTTCAATATGCTTTATGTAAAAATATGGAATGTATATAATGCAATAAATAATGAATGAATTTAAAACAGGCTATTTTATGCTTCATAGATTTTTCAAAAATGTTATGTTTTTGTTTCAAAATCTAGTATAATTATAATTTGATACATCAAGACACAATACATTATTCTCAGTTCAAGTAATATATTAGTATTTTATTATATTTGCTGAAAGTAATTGATTTTTTACATAACCCTCATTTTTTAAAGGTTTATTTATTGGTAGTTAATATTTTACTAAGATTTTATTGTAAATATCATTATGACTAATTAATTGCAGTCATAAATGTTTTTTTTTTAATCAAATTTGTTTCATATATTTTATGGTACAGTAATCCCTTCCAGAATGGCCTGTAAATAGAAATCACACAAATTGAATAATGGAAAGCTTTTTAATATAAAAATTTGTGAAACATTCTGAAATACATATTTAGTTTCTATTTAAGGTGGAAAAGTTTTAGTTAGTGTTCTTTTTAAAAAATATTGGTGAAAAAAGCAAACTTCTGGACAAAACTATAATTTTATTTCAATAAGTTTGATATTATTTATTTAAAATCATTTAGACTTGATAAATCTTGGTAATTGTTGATGAAACACATTTCTGTAACGTTTTTTTACTTTTTCTTAATATCTCCTCACCTTATATTTTTTGGTATTAATATGTATGTAATGTATATTTTTATAGTCTTAAATTCAATTATAGTATTGAAATGACCAATAAGGTGATTTTTTTTAAAGTTTTTAATCTTGCCTTACAGATGAAAAATAAAAGTTAACCAAGTTTCTGTTTAGTATAAAATTATTCTTATTTTTCTAATTATGGTATCATTAAAACAGATGAAACATGTTGCTATTCTCTGTACTTTTAAACTCTTTCTGTTGTTTTGATTGGAATCATACAAAATATTGATTATGTGGTTAATTTTTCAAACTGGGACATGAAATTGTTAGAGATTGTCATCAATTGCAATTAATATTGCAAGTGTTGCGAACCTTGAGGATATGTTATCTATGAGCATAGATGAAAGTATTACCATTTACATTGAAGTAATTTTCCTAATTGCAGCTATTTAGTTATATTTCTCTCACTCTGTCTTAATTATTTTTTTCACTTGTTATGTATGTACGTTTGTGTTAATTTTGTAATTTAACTCTTTTGAAACTAAATAAGTTAAGATTGTTTTTAAAAAAATGTGAGAACAGGAGTGTTTGTTCTTTATCATAATCATAATTATATTGGACTGTTAATGTATATTTTTCAATTTTATAAATACTGTGAAAAGTATGTATTGTATTAGGTAATATACTAATGGAAAACTTGCAAAGACTTAACATTGTAACTTTAAAATATATTACAACTTTTTTCAAAGGACTAAAAACTTCCTGTATTTATACGCTAATGAAACTGCTTTGGAATCATTCTTATAATTAATGAAGTAAATCATTCTCTCACTCATGAAAGAAAATGTTAAGTGTCTAACTCATTTTCTAAAATAGAAAATTTTGCAAATCTAGATATTAGTACACTCTATGAAGAAATAATATTTTTGTTTACACTTTAAATTCTTTCTAATATATAATTATTTTAATCTTTTAATGGCTTATTTGCTTTAACAATGTGTCTGTGATTGAATTATTAGATTTGCACATTTTGAATTTGGGGTTTTAATTCTTTTTTCTAGGTATCACTTCTTTCTTCAGTTGAAGAAGGATATTCTTGATGGAAAACTTGTAGTACCTTCAGCTACATCTGTGTTATTAGCAAGTTATGCTGTTCAGTGTAAATATTTTTTTAAGCATATTTTTTAAATCTTGTATTAATTCATTTTTTACACAATCATACACCTGACTACTGGTTATAAGATAAATAATGGCATTAAACATCTGAATTTCATTGATTAAATAACTTATAAATCTGAAGTATTGATTATAATTATGTTTATTTAATCTTGAATTGTAGTTATGAAGGATAAATAATTATATTTAATCCAGTTTCTTAAAATAGGTTGTTAATTCTTTCATAGCTTTCATGGTTATTGTTGTGTTTGATTCTGCAGAATAAGTCTGTTGTTTGTACATATAGAAATGAATTATATATATTGAACTGTATTTGTTTACATTATCAGAATGTTGTCAAAAATTTCTTCGATCCTATTACTCTTCTATCATAGTTTATTTTTTGCTTTTAATTCTAATTACAGCTGAAATTGGAGATTTCAATCCAGAAGAGCATAAAAATCGTTATTTGGCAGATCTTCGCTTGATTCCTAATCAAACTGAGGAGATGGAGAAAAAAATTGCTGAACTACATAAATTACACAAGTATATATATTTTCTTTTTGCTTCATATTTCTGTAACACTTTAAAACTATCTATTACTCTTTCATTAAAAATTATGTTCATTGTTGTCAGTTTTTGTAATATTTCATCCAATATTTTAAGTTCTGCAATATGTAAAATAAATGATGAATTTAATATTTGATTATCTTTAAACTTTATCAGGTATTTTTTTTATTAATAATAAATACATAATGAAAATTGTTTTTCAAATTCGTAGGATGTTGCTTTTATACTAATTAATATTATTTCAAGTATGCTATATTTTTACTTAATTGATTTTTTAATAGTAAGTTTAGGTTTTGTAAGTGTTATATTTTAAATTTTATATCTAACAAAAATGAAAATTTCATGACTTTTCCAAATCAAATTTTTTACTGAAGTTGCATCACTTTGTGATATACAGACTTTTCCAAGCATTGCTTTAACATCCTCTGGAATACTATTTTAAATGCATTGAGTTGTTTTTCCTTAAATGCAACTGATAATATGTTTAATTATTATTATAATAACAGTTTTGTTTTGGGACAGTTGTGGTTACAGACTTATTACAGACTTTACTTCTTTTTAATTTCATGTAACATATATTTTGGTGGTTATGTTGAATATTTTTACAGCAAATAATGAATTGGATTTTGCAAGTTAAACTATTCAAAATTCTACATATATTTATTTTAGATGCTGAAATGCACTGTTATTTTGTTCTTTCTTTTATAACTTTTTAAAAATTTCTATTTTAAAAATATTATGTAAATTGGTTCTTTTTTGTGATATTTATATTTTATATTTTTTGATTATACTTTTGATTTTATTAGTTACTATTATTGTTATTTTTTTTATTCATATAGAGGTCAAACACCTGCTGATGCAGAGTACAATTTCTTAGATCATGCTAAGAGATTGGATATGTATGGGGTTGACCTACACAGGGCAAGGGTAAGGGTAAGCAGAATTCCACATTCTGTCATGTTTTAATATTACTGATTTCTTTGCATTTCATACACATGTAAGTATTGATAGAATTTTTTAAGTGTTTTATATCCTCTCTATAAAACGTTATACAAGGAACTATAATCATGAAATTATTATTTATTTAAAAATGGAGTTTTTTTTTTTAATGAGCTGTGTGATAGTGTATGTTTAATATTTTAAATTATGAGTTAATATATAAGTTTGAATGATATAAATGCATTTTTCTGGGGAACTTTTAAAACTCTGAAAAGTTAGGCACATAATCAATTATCATTCAGAAGATATTTACATAAATGGTTTTTTTCCCCCCAAATTTCTTCGTTTTATATATTTTTTCATATCTTTCTTTTACATCTTTAGAAAACCTAGTAGTTGTTTAAAAGTCAGATTATTTAAAGATTAAATATTTTTTCAAATGATGTCCTTGTGATTAAAATTATGGAAACTTCATTACAATGTTTTGAAAATGAAAAATATTTGTAATGAGGGAAAGTTATTCTGGTTGATGTTTTTTATTTCCTCATTAAAAATGTAATTCTAGTATTAAATTAACTAATGTATAAAGTCACTGCTGTTGTGAATGTTAGGGAGTTAAATTGAAAATTTTATTTAAATACTTAGTTTATTGCTGAAATTGAAATTGCAAATGCTTATGTTATATTAAAATAACAGACTTTTTTTTTTGAAGTAAATACATTATATATCATTTGATTATTTCATGTATGTTTACATAATGCTGTATTTAAATTGCTTCTTTTCTCAGGATTCTACAAATACTGATATTCAGTTAGGTGTTACCTCATCTGGTCTTGTTGTCTTTCAAAATAATTTAAAAATCAACACATTTTCATGGTAAGGGATACACATATTCTAAAAAAATATTCATTTTATTTTCTGTTCTATTCAATTATATAAAACATTTATTGTGAATGATATTTATTTTAGGGCTAAAATTGTAAAAATTTCATTTAAAAGAAAACAGTTTTTTATCCAATTGCGAAGAGAAGGAGTGAGTATACCTTTTTTCTTTTTAAACTTACTTCTATTTCTGTTATTTATTTATTTTTTTCCAATTTTTTTTACTTCAATAATTTGTTTTAAAAATATCTGAGTAAAAGCTTCATTTAAAACTGCAAAAAGGGTTAATCCAGTTTCTGATTTTATTCTTCTGTTTAATGAAATAGTCTTAAAATGATTGTTAATAATATCTTTAATATAATCAGTCATATATTTTCTTCTCCTAGTTTTAAAAACATTAATCAGTGAAAGGAAAAAAATTAAAGAATATAGAGAAATTTTGAATTTCTTTTATTTAACATAACAATTAATCATTTTCAAAACAGCACATAGAAAATCACAATATCATTATGAATATTCTAGTAATAAATAATTGAAACAGTCTAAATTGATAACTAAAGTTATAATTTTTTAAATTTGTTAAATGCATGTGGGAAAACTGAGAAAAATGTTATTAAATATATTCAGAGACTAAATATGAATGTTTTAATTTTTACTTACATTGTCTAGTGAATAAAGATGTATTTTGTAATTTTTTTAAAAAATTACAAAATACATCTTTATTCAAAATACATCTTACAAAATACGGCTTTTTTTAAAAAAATTTTTTTTTTGAAGAATTGATATTGCATTAATTTTTTAAAATTTATTTTTAAGATGAATATTAGATGAATTAAAATCTTGTGTAATTATATTTTAGACTGAAACATATGATAATTTATTGGGCTTCAACATGCTGAGTTACCGATCATGTAAAAATCTATGGAAATCCTGTGTTGAACACCATACATTTTTTCGTTTACATGCTCCAAGGCCTCCTAGAAGACGTTTATTATTTAGTTTAGGTTCAAAATTCCGATATAGGTTTGTAAATATATTTCCTTATTTTGATGGATATTTTGGAAATATGTTTCCGTATTTTCTAATATATTTATATATTTAATAATATATTAATACATTTAAACAACATTCATGTAAAGGAACAATTTGAATTAACATCTGATAATTATGCACTGATAATTTAATTGATTAACTTATCTTAAGATTTTTAAGATGAATTAATTAAATTTAAAATGAAAATGCAATTCGTTTATTAAATTTTGATTTATATTTTATACCTTAGTTAAGATTAAGTTTTGGTTTTTGAATGTATGTAAATGAGGTATGTTAAAAAATATTCAATCTTTGTTCATTAAAAAATACTCATATTCAGGTACAACAATTTTATACTAATTTCCTTCAAAGTAGTCTATTTGGACTGTAATGAACTTCTTCCAAAGAATATGTCACAGTTGGAAGCAGCAATGAGCACCTTTTTTTTTTTTTAAAGATGACTTACTTCTTGTCGATCTTATTCTGCATGTTATTTTATTTGGATTAAAATCCAGTTCCTATCAAAGATATAATTAGCTTAGTGAAAACCCAGAAGTCACAGGGAAAGTCATTAGAAAATTAAAAAAAAGATAAGGAGTCTAACAAAGCTCAGATAAGGTGTTTGTTTGTGTCTCCACCAGAAAAATAAGGAGCCTAACTAAGCTCAGATGTTTTGTGTTTGACCAAGAAACTGTATCAAATATGAATAATGGGTAATAGTGTTATTGTAGTGAAGTTATTAACTGTCTGCTGCCTATAGATTTGGCAGTTTGTTTCACACAGTGTCGGTAGATAATGCAAAACCTTTTGGTTGTACTCCATGATGATGGTTGTGTTTTGTGATGTATAATTGTGATGAACTGTACCACTAGAGTCAAAGAAATTCCTCATTATTCCTGCAAACCTGCTTTTCTTTTCTTTTTTTTAAAATCTCAACATTGTTGGATGCTTCAATTGTGCTGACTGCAACTTTTTTTCCTGGGTCAGACTCTTAAATAGAAGACTCATTGCAAAGATCACTGTGTTGAAGCCACTGTCACACAAGCTAACCATGTTCAAAGTTGTTTCTACTCGATTATTAACAGCTTTAACATGAACTTCTGTAGCCATGTATTTCTCCTTCTCCTGTATCCTCAGCCAAAATGAAATGAACAGATTTGCAAGCTGTGAGATCGTTCTTTGGCGATCGTGCATCTCTAGAAACTCGGTCAGTGACAATATCATTTCTGTATATTGATTACTTTCCAGAAAACATGCTTGATTCTCCACTGACATGCAGCCATTTTCTAGGCCTATCATTTTTCTGTGTGGGACATCCCTCATTGGCTTGTTAAATCTTGCAGATTGTTTCCACTTGTGAATCGCCAACCTTCACAAAATTCGCATTTCTAATGTTTTCCTATCATATAATCAAAAAAAAAAAAATAATAAAATCTGATGGTGGTCACTTATACTTCCTCACCTATTGGTGGTGATTGGGAATTAGAATAAGGGTGAGAGAAAAAAAATTACAAATAGTCTGGGGAGTATAAGGGAAAGGGTAGACAAAAAATATTTTGAAATTTAATTTCAAAATGGTTAGCTTGGAATTCATCAGACAACTACTTTGGATCACATTGAAAGACTTGGTATTGTGTCCTGTGTCCAAACTCTCTGTTTAGATGCATTATGAATTAAGGGGAAAAAATTTGATGGAAAGAATTTCGATATGTTCTTCAAATCTTGCTCATCGCAAAAGGGAACAGTTTTTGAACCACTTGGTGACTGGAGATGAAAAGTGGATTGTGCATAAATGCATGGTTAGAAAAAGGGCTTATGTTTAAGGGGAGACACCACCATCCACATTTGTTTTTTCTATACAAAAAAATGACAGAACTTTCCCTTATGCATAATAATCAATTTTATTATTCAAAGAAAGATATACTATATAAAATAAGTTTCTCAGGGTTTTAATATTCTTGTCATAATGCATGACATTGTATTTTGTACATATTTCCACTTAGTAAATTTTGCAAGTATTAAAAAAAATGGAAGGAAAGATAATTAGATAAAACAACAGAATTTATACAAATGTTTTGTTTATAATTCCTAGAAGCTAAAATGGAAAAAAAAATTCCTTAAAAAAAAAAAAAGATGGAAGAGAGGAGGCTCAACCCCTTCCAAATCATTGCTACTACACTTCAGCATAAATAGTTTGTTGGATGCTGTCTCCACCTGACTTTTGTTATTGTCCACCGATTATTCTAAATGGAACACTGTTTCCACATGACTTATAACACACAATTGATCACCATTTGTCATGTTATTCATGTATATTTATTTATAAATTTCTCCCTTCCTCTCTCGCTTTCCTCTTACACATAATAGCTCTTGAAATATTTTTGTAAAGAATATTTTTTTAAATATGTGGGTGAAACAAATGTTTCAAGGTGTGGCTATTAAATAGTAAGACTGACATTGTAAAACATTTCATATTGATTTCATACATATTTACTTATAACTTTTAATATATATCCTTCCTTTAACCCTACAATTCTCCATGCGAATCTTCCATCATTCGTCCACTTTCTCTTTCACGGCTTCAATGGACTCAAATCTTGTTCCTTTTTATGCAGATCTCATCTAAGGAAACATATATCAGTCATGTGGTGCAAGATTCAGTGAATAAGGCAGATGGTCTAACACTGCGATGTTGCACTTGACTAGAAACCTCTTGACAGACAATATGGAATGAGCCAGTGTATTATCTTGGTCAAAAAATTTGCTATATAGATTCTTTGTCAATTCCTACAGTCTCAGCAATTGTATGAATACTTAACTGACAGTCAGATCAAACCAGATTATGGATTTTTTCAATGTTGACATCCATTTTTTATGTGAGAGGATGACCTGGACATTAATAATCTTCAATGTCCTCTCGTCCATCTTGAAAATGCTGAAACCACTCAAAAACTCGTACACACAATTAACATTCATTGCCATACACTTCTTTCAATCAATTTTTAGTTTCAGTTGCAGTTTTTCCAAGTTTCAAGTAAAGTTTTGAAACTATTCATTGCTCACTTATCATTTTCCCTGCAAAACAAAAAGTAACTATAATGCGAATGAAAGCTACATCTGTATGGATTAACTTACAGAAGCAAGAGGCACTGCATTCAAAAGAGAAAACTTCACAGTAAACAGTTGTTGGTCACTGGCATTTGGTGCATATTTCTTCTGTAGCAGCATCAGTGTCGTTATTTGATAGCCAAACCTCGTATTATGGAAATTCACAAAGTTAGTTAAAATCCTTCTTGTAGACCAATAAGGGTTATTTAGAGACCTGAATTAAAGTGGTCTGAATTAAGGAAGTTCTACTGTGTCTCTCTCTCTCAGTGTGTGTGTATATATATATAGTTTGAATATTACACACACATAGACCATATTAACTAATACCTGAAATATTTAAAGCTATAGATTTTTAGATACTAGTTTATGTTTTTCTTGTAGCTATGTTAAAATATTTATTAATGAGACAATACAAGAAAGTTGAAATAGAATTTATATAGAATTTTTTTGCTTATCTTATTAATTACTTACCTTTTAGTGGAAGAACTGAATATCAAACTCTTGAAGATGGAAAGCATAAAGCAAGAACTGAACGAATATTTACAAGGTAAATGTTATTTGAAATAATGTATTGTATTTCTTAGATTAAAAATTTATTTTTTTGTAAGCAGAAATAAGGAATCTTAAGTGTTGATTTATGCCAAATTTCTTAAAGTTATGAACTAAAAATAGTTTTATTCAAAATATATGGGAAAATTAGTATTCGTAATTTGTGTAGTTCTATCTTGTTTGTATTTTTATACAAATCTTTTCTAACTTTGAAAGTATAACCATTATATTAAAAAATAATAAATATAATTTATTTTTTGAAAAGAAGTGTTTAATTTCTGAATTTTTTATAATTAGGATCAGACTTATTCTATTATTATTTCCTCATCAATTTTGTTTATTGATCAGAATCTATTTTTAATATCATAATCTTCATTTTATTATATTCAATATGAATTAAGATTTCGTTTCTTATTAGATCTCCAAGTAAGAGATTTGCCAGACAAACTGTTCCTCAAGTTACAAGAGAAGTTCTTGATGGCTGGGAGAAAAAGATATCAAAACCTGTTGCCAGAATGAATGGTACATCATCTTCACATATCCGCCCATATGACAGCTTCAATCATAAAATTCAGGTGTCTGAGCCGGAATATAGGCCAAGGAAAGCTTGGGCTGAGACACCAAGGTAATATTTGTTATTTAATACATTTTTTTAAAACACTAATATTTAAATAATAAATTTAGCCTGTATGTTAAATTATGTAATAATGAATTCTCATTTTGATTACTGTTTTAAATCCAATATAAAATTTCTTATAATTTTTGGGAGAAAATGATTTAATTTGAATTACTAGCATGTTCAAGATAAATTACCTTTTTGTAATTTGTCATGTCAATTAGCCCTATAGGAAATAAATAAGATAAGGAAACGTAGAGAAGACAAATGATAAAGTAACATTTAAAATAAGCTCTAATAAATTTGATAATAATATTTGCTTTTGCAACTAATATGTTTTTAAATGAAGATCATAAAAATATTTATACTTGGAATATATATTTTCATAAAGTATTTTTTATCATTGAAGCATATATACATTTTAAAGGTAATAAATAAATTTTAATTTAATAAAAATTCAAAATGATTTTTTCTCCTACCTTTGAATTGATAAAGAAAATGAGTATTTCAATTCGTATTTTTTATGCATGGTCATGAGAATTGTTAACAAATTATATTTAAAGTAAAATATTTTTAATACTTTCAATATTTCAAATATGAAGGACCCAAAAATAACCTTGTTCTGAAAAGTTAATTAATGAAGTTTTTTACAAGATTCTATCAGTCTCCTTCAAAGTACTCTCCATCATTAGAGTCAATGCATTTGTCCAGTCTCTTTTCCCACTGTTTGAAGCATCTTTGGAACTGCTCAATTTTGGTATCGTTCAGTATCTGCTGTGAAGCTGTTTTTATAGCCTCAACATCATCAAAGCATTTCCCTTATATATATAATATTCATAAATAGAAAAACATTACATGGGACTAGGCCTGGCAAATGTGGAGGGTGAGGAATTGTAGTTCACCCCTGAGAGCCCAAATAGTGGATCTCAAGACAAGACCATGTGTGCTAAAACGTTGTCATGATGGAGAAACCAGTCATCCGATTGACATAGTTCCAGGTGTTCCTCCACACATCCTCCGAAAAATGTTTCAAAAACTTTAAAAAAAAAAGCGCTTATCAATATTTTGACCAGTAAGTACAAATTCCCAGTGCTTGATTTCACAAACATCAAAAAAGACAATGATCATCTTTTTAACATTTGACCTCACTTATCTTGCTTCTTTTGGTTAAGGGGATCTGGAGATCTTCCACTGTCTGGATCCTTGTTTGGTCTCTGGGTCATATCAGCAACACCAACTCTCATCACCTGTAATGACCTTGATAAAAAAAAAAAAAAAGCTAGGGTCACTTTCAATCAGATTTTTTAAATCTAGGCTCAAATTGAGATGAATGGTTTTTTGATCCTGTGTGAGCAGATGATTAACAAACTTAGCTACAACATATCTCATTTGCAAACCCTGCAAATGAGATAACTCATCATAATCAATGCAAATGAGATAATCATTTGCAAACTCATTGCCTGCCTGTTCTGAAATTTCATCAATCATGAAACAATAATTCTTGTTGATTTTTTGTTGTATTTGTTTGATGTTTGCATCGTTTCAAAGTAAAGGACACCCAGAACAAGCAAGATCTCCAACACTCATCTCATGAACACTCAACATGTTTAAAGCATCCAATCCATTCAAAAACTTGTGTACAGATCATAACATTCCTTCTTGAAGGCCTGTTGAAGCATTTGGTAAGTTTCCATGGCCAATATTTTAAACAGGAAGCAAAATTTCGAACACACTCTTTGCTTCTTTAGATCTGCCATAATGATTTTGCAGATGTCATCAGAGAACAGTTGAAAAAAACTACTCTACAATCAAATGTTAATGTTCTACACAGACAATGCTTGGGTAATAGATTTTGGAAGATCTCTACCAGAGCTAGATAGTGATAGAATTTTCTACTACACCTAGAAACAGCCATGCGCTTTCAATCCGATTATTTTTGGGTCCTTCCTCATAATCACATGTAGTTTGATATAAATTAGGATGAATTATTTTTTTGTATTGTGATCATTTAAAGAGGTCTTTTCTTTTCTTTTTTCTTCTTTTAGTCCAGAAATAACTGCCTTCACACCATCGATTCCGCCCAAATTAATTAATTATGTTGATGATGACACTGCCACAGATGATTTGTATGAAATGTCTTCATACATGTCAGAAACTGCTGTGGTGAGTACTTAATTTTTTAGTTGTGTTTAGTACTTATATATATAATTTCGATCTATGTATGACATACTTTGTTTCAAATGGTATCATTTTAAACATCTGTGTTGGATAATGAATAAGAAACCTGGTAGTTAATAAAATGAAAAAGTAGTTTAGTAGTGCATTGGCTTGGTGACCATTAGGTGATGTGTTTTAGTTTTGATATTATCGAAGACCATTGTGTGGAATGAAGGAGGCTGCTTCACTTTTAACTGAAGTGGACTTTGAATTCTCCATTGGATACATTCTAGAAATTCAAGAATGAGCTAAAAATGTTGTCAATATTAATTTATTGTATTTCAAAGTTATGAAATAATGTTTATTTTGTGTATAATTGATGAAATCAAATCAAATTAATGGACTAGTAACTTGTAATTTAAAGTGTAAATAATAATATGATTATTTCAACTTTTAAAGTGCTGGAACCTAATAATTGATATTCTATTATTAATAGTAAAAAAAAAAAAAGGGATCTTTAATTTGGGGGAAAAAATTGTGTAGAAGATAAACATTTGGAAGTCCTTCTTTTAAAAACTTCTGTGTTTATTAACCTTAAAAGTACTGAGATTTCTTTAGTGTAAAGGGAAATATGTACTTTGTTCTCAAGAGAATTGTTCATTGTACTAAAGGTATGCGATTTTTAACAAATTTCTTGAGAACAATCAAGCTTTAAATGTATGATTACTCAATGATTTATCAACTATTGGTTGTTCTTTATTTATTTCAAATTTTATATTTGTGTATATTTATTGCGTCTCTATACAACCATTTAGCTATTTAAACAGTTGCAAATCAGTTGTTTAAATAGCTAAGAGGATTTACAGAGACCTCTGGTTTCATCAAATTAAAAAAAATCCCTCAATAAAATAAATTTTTAAAAAATTTAAGCTGTAGGAGGAAAAAAGAAAATTATTCATTAAATCCACGCAATTCAACAAATAATTTACAATTTTTTAACATTAAAGGTCATCAAAATGTGATGGAAGTCTCAGTATGCTGAGGATCAAATTTAGTTGATATGTGATGACAAATTTAGAATGAATATTGTGATGTAAAATATATATTTCTGATGTAATTTACATCCATTTAAAGTAATTTAAACTTTCGATTTTAAAAATTTCTGTAATCGTTTTAAAAGATCTGTTGTGTATCATATGGATTCTCTATAGACTGTAATGTATTTCCTTTATACTTATAAATGTTTTCAGTTGCAATGATGTTTTTTAATCCTGATTGGATTCTCTGTAGAAAAAGCATGAATTTATTGAAAGAAGTTTGTTAATTTCATCTATATTTAGTAAGTCTCAACATTTTTTCAGATATATGTCCATGTGCTCATTTTTAGAATCAGAACTTAATAACATATGTTCTGCAATTCATTTTTAAATTTAATAATAAAATATCTGAAACTGAGTAACTTAAATACATATATAAATAATGTCAAATCAGTAAATTAGTTATCATCTATTTTACTGTCTTTGCTATTTCTTATGTCATGTTTCTTTAAAAAGGTATTTTTAGCTCTAATAAAAAAATTAAAGCTTAAAAATTATTGAATTATATATATCAATTAAAAGTAGAGTTTCTGTGTGAAAGTCTTAGCACAAAAATCGAAAGGTCCATGCACTAGATCTGACGCATATTATGTCGCATTACATCACAGTAATATCTTTCCTTCCTGAAGTTTTTCTGAAATAGCTACATATTTATTCATTTGTTTGTTCTTTGTAGCAGACTGGAGTTTTGGGGATATTATGAAATGTGACCATTTTTTTGTTCATTGTAGCAAAATTATAATTCTTTTTCAAATGTGTAATTTTACAATATCCAACAAGCAATTGAACTCTTCCTACTACTAAACAATATTTTCCGCAAAATGCTAATAATTTTTACATCAACATATCTCAGATATTGATAGCTCTTCCATTCAAAACATTCATACTGATTCCCCAAATCACAAAATTAAATGTTCTCAAAACATTCTAACTTACGTGTTTTCTATTCTTTTTGCATCTCTATAGCTAACCATTTTGTGTACATTGGTTTAGACTCTTTGCATTCTGATTTTCAAACCTAAATTCTATTCCTCACCTCTTATTTAATTCTGTCTGCATCAGTTTCTTTGCAATTATCAATTTATTTAAAATCTTTTATTTTTTAGTTCCTTTTCTTGAAATTAAAATGTTTAATTTTGTAATAATATTCATTGAGAGACTAATGTGCAGTTCACTGAAAATTATTTAAAATATTATTATTAAAAGAGGGACTTTCATTTAAACATTATTTTTAATGTTCAGATTTTTTTTTGGATATGTTGTCCTGTACTGGGTTGGACATTTTATTAAAAGGATGGGTAGTCCAGCAAAGTATATATATGTGTGTATATTAAATTATTTTTAAAGAAAATTGTTGCTAAGCTGTAAAATATATGAGAAAATCCCCCAATATGGTTCAAAAAACAATGATTTTTTTTTTGTATTCATATATTAAATAGATTTTTTTTTTGTCTGTTTTGTTACATTTAATAAATATAGTTGTTTAAAAAGAGATAATTAATTTTAAAAACTTATGCTAAATTAATTATGATGAAATCTTTTTGGATCAGCAGAGCTAAAAATTGTAATATTATTAAATATTTAAAATTATTTGAATACTTGATGAATTTTTCTCTTGGCGTTTTCATTTATTTTATTTCTTTTAAGTCATTTCTTCTGAAAATGAAATTTATCTTTGAAATTTTCTGTAAATAGAAAAATCACATAGAAATAAATGTAAAAAAAAAAAAAAAAGTTTCTTAAAATTATCTGACATCAAATTTTAATTTAAGATAATTATTTAATAATAGTGGAAGCCTAGTAGATAATTATTTAAAGAGCTGTAAACTAAAATCTGATTTAGGTAGAATTGGTCATAGTTAGTGAGTTAAGTATACTAATTATTTGGTAGAATTAACATTTATTCATAGTAATAGACACATTAATTGTTGTTCATTCCACAAATCTGTGAATATGTAAAATTTTGATAAAATAAAGTTTCATCTTTTTTCTCTTCATCTTTTGAATGTTTTTTAGAAATTTAATGTTAGAATTCCTTTACTTTATTTTGTTGGGAAGTATAATGAAACATAGAGTAAATGACAGAACAATTAAAAATACTTGCTCACACATATATATTTATTTATATAAAATACATGTGTATATACACACTATTTGAAGAGAAACATAACTGTGTGACTTAATATTTTTTATTGGTAAGTCTAAATGCACAAATTATGTTTTCTTTTTATTTGTACATATTAAAATATCAACTGTTGTAAACTTCAGAGATTTTAAAATTAAAAACTCCTTAAATTTTTTTTCCTTCAAAATTTTTGATATTCTTGAATTTTTCTTTTTCATCATGAAATTTTGCAGAAAATAAACAATTATTGTTTTTTTTTTTATGTAACTGAATAATGAATTATTTACTGCAAGTTTTTACAAAATAAACTGAATATGTGTGCATGTTATGACTTCTTATATTGAATTAAATAGGAATTAGGCTTTATACTTAATGATACAATGCTTGGTACAGGTAATAGTATTAGTTAGGAACAAGAACACTAGTCATAAATGCCTTCTTGCTCTTTAAAATGTAATGAATAGGCTGAATATGTGATATAGATTAAATGATAATGTTTACATAATAGTTGATGTATATTTAAATTTTTATTATGGCTGACACACTTTTTAAGTCATAGAAATTTCAGAACATCATATTTCATATAAGTCATTTTGAAATTTAATGTTCATCAAATTATTATTAATAATAGATATTCGTGTATTTTTTCTTCAATGCATTTATATAAATAAGATTAATATTTTATCATCTGACATATAGCTAATTATACCTTTATTTTTGATATTATCTCCAGGAGAAAATCTCAAATATTGGAAGAAATATGCTTAAGCGTATTGTATTATTATCACCCAAAATTTTTTAAAAAAATTCTAGATTTTCAAGAAAATTGAAATGATGTAAGTTTTGTGTAATAAAACTAAAATAAATATAAGTATTTTCTGTTTGTTGATTAAAAAGTATCCCTTCCTTCCTTGCAATGTTTTTCATTGTATATAATTAGGTTTCATATCATATCTTGAAATTTTTTGTTGAAATCGATGAAAGGTGAGAAGACAAAAATGATAACAAATTGTGATGAAAACTCTTGGTGCCTTTTAAATGACGCCAGTCTGCTAATCTTTCAGATAATATCTAATAATAATTTTGTAAACATCTTTATTTTTTAGATATGTGGGTTTTTTTTGTTATTCTCATTCGTATCAGCTGTTTGGAATCTTATTTATTTATGAATTTGGTGTGAGAGAAAAGAACATCGTTTGATCGAGTATCCATCATAAATTGAAAGAAAATTGGAATTCATTATGTTCAATTTAGCTCATATAAAATATTTCTTTATCCTATAATAATATTAATGTAATACAGTATTTTAGAAATCTATAGCTATTCATTCAATACCATCTCTATTTAAGCGCCCTTTACGAATAATGATAGTAATTGTCAAGTTCATTGTGTGAATGACAGTAAGATCATTGTGTGAAACAAATAGCTTGTAATTTCATTCTCAAGTTTTTCTGATTGGACAACATTCTGTTCAAATTTCGTTTATTATTGTTTTCCCTTTATTTAGTTTTGAAATCGAAAAAGAGCTATTTGGAATTCATAGTTTTTTTTGTAAATCCACAATAGAAATGCAAGTAAAATTCAGCTACCATACGGAATAAGAATTATCCTTGATAAAATAGTTCACTTTCGAACAACACATAACACAATGCATTAAGAAATTCCGAGCCAATGCATGTTTGGTTTACCACTTAAATTGCAGGAATTCCAAATTTATAGAAAATAAGTTGCATATATATGTCCTGATTCTCAGACCTATCCTGACTTACAGTTGTCCCATTTTGGGGTTTGCTTCCAAAACACTCATTAATTAATTAGAAAAAGCCCAAAACAACTTTATCAGACAAATAGTAATTATAAGATGGTTCATGAGAAACACAGACAAGTACTCATCATTTAATTTTCCAACCATCAAACTCACCATCCAAAAAATCTCCCTTAAATTCTATAATAATCCCTTGAACATTAACAATAAGACCAAAAAATATCCTTTTCAATGTGTAAATTTTACATCTTTTTCATGACTAAATCCCATACACTAACTCAGAAACACCTTGCTCCACCCAACCCACTTAACTACCGACCAATCAGAATTCGTCCTCTCATCACAACTTCTTCACATATCAAACTGATTTCTGTGAACCTCCAAATATCAACATGAAAGACAGCTACCCCATTGGTCAGCTGGTAAAGTCAGACACACATCCACCGCTCTTGCAAATTTCAGTCTCGTAACAGATAAAAGTAAGTTTTCAACTCATCATTTCTTTTTCAGTAGTCATGTTAAATTATTTCTACACTCCACTTTTTAGCCAAAAATTATTAATCTAAAAGCAGTATTGGGCTGGAAAAAGTTGAAGTTCATCTTCCTTGGTGCATAAGATAAGGAGATAAAGAGCCGGAAGGCTCAGGTGCTCCATAGAAACCTCGTCAACCATATGTATTCACACCATTCTTATAAAACAGATTCATGATGTACTTCTATTTAAATTTCTTATACTTCAGAAGAATCAAAATATTATATTGTTACAAATCTGTAATTGTAGATTGTCAGGAGTACATAAATAGATCTTAAATATAGCTGATGTTAAAATAGACCTTCATCCCTAGATCAGATTTTAATTGTGTTGGGTAAAATCTTCCTGTAATTTTCAGATTTTAAATGTTTACTTCAAATCACATTATTTCATCAATTCCTAGATGGTTTTATTTTAAGTGAATCTGTGCTTTTTTTTAAAAATAAATAAATAAATAAATAAATGTAATTTATCTGTTTGTTTAATTTGTATTAATTATCAAGTAAAATTTTCACAAAGTTTATATTTATGAAAGATATATATATATATATATATATATATATATATATATATATATATATATATATATATATATATATATATATAATTTGCTTTTCTTTATTAAAAATCTTTGGCTAAATTTTTCATTTGATTTCAAATGACGGGGAAATATGTTATATTAATGGAATGATCTATCTGTTGTTTTCATTAATCATAGTGCCCTGCTAAGCAGTAATTCTTAGCACGTTCTAATCATTTTATTTCTTTAGTTTGTTTATACATAAAGTGAATGTAGAAAAGTTGAATTGGTGTATTCACAGAATTGTTATGTCTGAAGTTGCAATTATATATGAAAATGACTTTTAAAACAGGGGCCTGTATCTTATCAGAAATTGTTATATAAGCAGAGAGCTGTGGTTGGTTTGAATTAAAGATGCTTCAGAGGTGTTAAGGTTGGAAGCTTTAGTTTTTAGATTTGGAAACTTGTTTTATGTTTATCAATTGATGCAAAAAAAAAAAGATTTGAAAAGTTTTATGGAATTTTTTAATTGCAAAATGATTGAGTCACTTGTTTAATATTAGGAGATCTATTTTTTAAAACCCCATAACTTAGAAACTTTTAAATGGAATTTTAAGAAGCTGTTGAATTTTGTTATGAGGAATCAATTATGCAAGGGAAAAAGACTGATATTTCTAATGAGGAAATTCTTTTAAGCAATTAATTCCCTATTAAGTGAATTCATTAATATTATAATTTAGTCCCCCCTTTGCCTGATTAACAAAAATTTAAATTATGCATTGTCATGATGAAAATTACCAAAATTATTAAAAGTGGCCTTTTTTTACTATCATTGCATAAAGTATTATTTAGGGAACTAAATATTATTATATTTTAAATGCTTTCATGGTGAAAATATGTACACAATTGTACTATGCAGTTCAATTTTCTGAAAAATAAGTTATGTAATGGAGGCGAATGTTTATTAAACTTTGCTTGGAAACATTCACTACATTAATCGATAATCTCTATTTCAAATTAGATTATGTATTTTCCCTGCGATTTCTCATTATTTAACATTTTTTTAACTGTAATTTAACTGTTTTAACTGTTGTTTTTTGTTTATTTGTTTAACTTATTTTAATTAGATGAATAAAAAAATGCTCGAAGATGCCTTTCTGTTTTATTAAAACTAATCGTAATGTTGGGAAGCAAATTTTATGTATATTGTTCTTGCTCTAATGTTTATGAAACTAACGATAATAAGAAACGCCAATGATCTAATCCAAATGATAATTGGAAATTATGCTAATTACTTTCGCTTATTATCGATATTAAACGTAAAGTGTGTGATTATAAAAGTTACAATATATGTTTACAAAGCCATTTTTGTTATATTAAAAAATATTAGAATAATGACATTGACTTATTTAGTCAATAGAATCATGGAACAGTAAATCTATTTTAGTCTAGTCTTTTAAAAGCGTGGTTTAACAATTGCATTACTACATTTCTTTCTTATTGCAGGTATTTTTTGTATGTATTATGCCTCACTTTGATCTTACTGCTAAAAAATTTTTATTTACTTTTTTTCAAATATCCACTTCTCAATAAAACCTTTCATTGCTTTATTTGGGTTATATATATATATATATACATATTTGTTGATCTTATATTTTCTAATGCATTTACACAGTTGCATTTTATAAATGAGTTGCAGCAGTATATATATCATATTAATTGATTTGCATGACTAATATTCTAGTATTATTAGCCTCTAAGGAGCTATTGTTTTAGGTGGGGCGTTTTGGCTTATCAGATCACTTTTTAATTTTTTATCATTTGTACATTTAGCGTAAATATATTCAATTTAATAATTTATTGTTTCTTTTAATTTTAATATCGTAAAAGTTTACTATTGTCCATTTCTCGATATTTCATCGTTTACTTTAATTCTTATATTTATTTGAGTAATTTAATAATAATTATATAAAAAAAAGTGCACCTTGGGTGGCTAAATCTGTTCTTTGTAAAACTTAACATAGCACTTTTTTTTAAAGTTTTTTGTCATCGATTACAGAGATTTAATTTGCTTTATATTTATCTATGACATTGAAATACTTTTTCAGAAATAATTAAATAGATATTTTACTTATAGCTTGGGCATGATGAAACAGTAAACATTTTAAAGAAATACTTATAAGTAGCTATTGCTCATTTCACGTTTTTAGAGACATCAGAACATTTCTCGTTTGAAAACATTTCGTAATTTTACAAAAACTACATGATAACAGTGCATCTTTTCTTTGATAAATTTTAATCAAACCTTAAGCAATTAAGTAAAATTTTGTTTCAATACGATTAAATGTCTTTCACTCGTTCAAACACAAGTAATCAGAACTCGTTTTTTTTTTTTTTTTTTTGCTCGTCTTCAATTGCGCTATTCTTAAGCACTTAAACGATTCTCCCATGTCTGTCAGTGCTAACAATCTCAGAAAAATATTAGGATTCAGTTATACACGCCTTGTCGTGTCCCAGTCAGGGCGTCTGTATTTCTTTTTTATCATAAGTGGATAAACATTTCAAGAGGCCGCTGAAACCTTAACAATGCCCATTCATCGAAACAGAGACTCCAGACAAAAATAATAACATCAAAATCTCAATCTAACGTTGTTCACTCGCAGAACCAGGGGCAAGGGATAAACGAAGCAAGTCCCATTAAATGGTTTCTTTCAAGAAAAGGCCGGAAAATAATTCATTCTCTCTCACTCTCTAAATGCGGCCATTCTCAAGTGCCACTTGTTGCGAGAGGTCTTAAAT
Source organism: Nephila pilipes (assembly GCA_019974015.1). Lineage (NCBI taxonomy): Eukaryota > Metazoa > Arthropoda > Arachnida > Araneae > Nephilidae > Nephila > Nephila pilipes. The sequence goes on along the minus strand of BMAW01033625.1, from coordinate 202,045 downwards.
TTTGTACGTCATAAGTAAATCCGGGGAAGAGTCATCATCCCCCCATCCCCGAAATCACTTTCGTCGCCAATGCTGGTTTTATCATAACGTGACATGCAGACGTTCCGGCTCCCTCTTCCATCCCATCTGTCGTCGGTTTTTAATGGTGACGTGTTAAGCACGTTTCCCGATGATTGTTTCCTCCCCATTGCAACTAGAGTTCGATCACACCGCTCCTCTGGTGCAAGTTCGACGCATCACTAGCTTCTGTAGCCGGTGATCGCTGGACGGCGTGCTGTGTGTTTAGGTTTTCGCTTTTTTTTTTCTGCGCTTGAGTGTGTGTGGTATGGAAGTGATTGATGCTTGGGAGTTAGTGGTGGGGTCTACCTGCAATTGGCGACTCGACGCATTTCCGTGGGAACTCCTGCTGAGGTACAGGCGAAAGGTATGAGTTTGTTTCTTAAAATATATATATATATATATATATATATATATATATATTTAAAAGATAGTACGCGTTAAAAACTATTTTATACTTATATTACTTATACAGAATATTTATATTATATTTAATAATATTTATTTCGTGTAAATAATATATTTATTATTTTATACTTACGTAAAACTGTTTTATAAATGCAGATACATTTATACTTTAAATAAATTTTTGCGTTTATAAAATGAAATTTAAAATTCTAATTAATTAAATGTTTTTTATGTTCTATGAATGCTGGATTTTTCAATGAAAACAATTTTTAAATGTCTATTGGAAATATTTATATATAATGTGTGTGTGTATAATTTCTTGAAATATTTCATTAATTTGAAAGAAACTCGTCTTTAAGATGTTTTTAACGCAATGCTTAAAATTTGAATCTGAAATTCTATATTTAAAGTATCTTAAATCCATGCATAAATTAAGGATTCTTCCCAACGGTGTTATGAAAAAAAAAATATTCCACCGTAATCAATTCTTTTCTAGATTAACTATTTGGTCATCGTTGAATATTGATTAATTGTCCTGATGCAATTCATAAAACTTTCAAAGACCTCATAAAAAGGGAATAAAAAAATTATTGAGAAGGTAGTAAAAATTATGTGCACACATATATCAATAATATAAATTACAAAAAAAAAAAAGGTACGAAAGAAACATTCTAATATTTAAAATTAGTATAATTACTGCAATAAAAATTAAAAAAAAATAGTTCGAAACTTATTTATTAAGAATTATGATTCAATAATGAACGTAAAAATCATAAAAATGAGGAAATATAAAAATATTCAATTATTTTTGAAATTTCTGATGCTATTAAAAAGATAACGTCTAATGAATGGAGATAAAGTAATTTAAATTGCTGTTTCAAGCTTTGTACTGAAATGCGAGGTTAAACATGTTTTATGCATCTGAATCACCCCACTGAGCAAATTATTTTATTTTAAAATTTGGTAAGATCCATAAATCAATTTAGGACGTAATTTTAAGACCCCCCCCCCCCCACCACAAAAAAAAAATTGAATACAAGAATACACAAAAGAATGTAAAAATAAAACTATCTAAATGATATCTAATTCTAAATAAATTTACTGATTAGAATCGACCGATATTAACTAATATTAACTCGTACTTCAAAAACACTTGACAGCTTCATATATGACCTTAAATATGGCGATATCCTTATTTTCTGCCTTTTCTGACAAACATTGTGAAAAATTGTAATATAATGCTGCGAAAATTATAATAATTTTTTTAAATTTATTTCGATTTGAAACTTTAAATCCATATACTTCAACTTACAAAAAATAAATTTTAAAAACAGCTTACTCTTATTGCCATCTATTGTGATCGGATATGATAGAATAGTCCCACTGTATCTCATGTATGACGTAAGAGGCGACTCAAATGGGTATCCAGCGTCTGGGAGTATAGCCGGGCACCCTATCCCTGGGGATTATATCAGTGGACCTCAGGGACTAGCCTTCTTCATGTAAGTACGGGCATCATGACCCCGAGGTGTTTTAGTGATCTTTTTCTTTTCTATGGGGTTTACTGTCTTTGATAAGCACGGACGACTCACCCTCCCCCTGGTCACCCTAGCGATCTTTCTCTATATTCGACCCTCCTTCTTGTCAACCAATTTTTGATTTTTTTTTTTTCAGTTTTTCTCACACGTCTAGACCACAGTTGCATCTTATTTGGCGAGCATAGCCACATCTGAATCTTGCGCAATTAAACTTTAATTTCACTCACTATCGCCAACTATTTTTTTTTAAATAAATTTTTTAAAAATTTTAGTTTATGAAACAAAATTATATATTCTCAACTAGAAAGTAATAGCACAAACCTTTAAGTGGACTTATCTGTATATTTAATATATTTTTAATAAACAGGTTACCTGTATATTTAATATAATTTTCTGTATGTATCATAATTTAAATTGTTTTTTTTATAAGAAATAAAACTATTAGTTTTACATATTTCTAAAAAGTAATTATAATTAAAAAGATCTTCAAATCCTAGCTTGCTATCGTGTTAAGATAATAAAATACACTGCTGGCCATTAAAATTGCTGCCCCAGGGAGGTATGATTTGACAAACGTCAAAATCACTTGAAATGAAGAAGAGGTTAGGATATGCAAATGATTAGTATTTCAGTGGATTTCAACGACGTAATAGGGAGAAACGACATCTGAAGCACTGCATAAAAGAATAATTGTGTAGTGGATTTCTCGTACGGAGACGGCGTTGTAAGGTCGGACTTTGTTCAGAATATCGTGTTATGCTTCAAATAAGAAGAAATGCTTACCAGCAAGTGTCGGAATTCGATAGGGGCAGGGTCGTTGCCTATCGAGTGTATTGATTATCGTTCCGTGATATTACCTGTCGCACTGGTCGATATTCAACCACTACCTTGCGAATATGAAACCAATGGATTGCTGAGGGTCATATTGAACGGCATGCAGGATCTCCACGTCCTCCCATAATTAACGCCCAAGAGGTCAGACATTGTGAGATCTGCCTTGCAAAATCGTACGACCACAGCACGGACCATTAGTCAAAAAGTGGACATGCTTGCAGTAGGCCCAGTATCCGCTCGTACAGTGCGACAACGTTTTCAGCGGCGTAGACTCTATCACCACGGCAACCATTACTTCGGTTTCCCTTGAGTGGCCGCGGTAGCCTAGTGGTCAAGGTTTCGGATTCGTGGCCGACAGTTTTCGTTCAGTCGCGGGTTCGATCCTTGGCCGCTAAAAGACCCGCCGCGTAGCCGGGACTGATGCACGTTAAATCTGTTCGGGGCCCGAAGTCCTCCAGTTGGCGTGGTGTGGATGTTCGGAGAGGGTGCCAGCTCAGGTGTCGTCCTCGTCACTTGACCGTGGTTCAAAATTACTAGGTGCCTCGCCAATAGCCCTCGTGTTGCTTCTAGTGCGACTTTGATAAAAAACTAAACTAAACTCGGCTTCCCTTGACAATGCAGCACAGTGAGAGACGGCGACTCTGGTGCTCCGAACGACAAGGCTGGGTACAGGAATTGCACAACGTCATCTCTTCAGATGAGCCCCGGTTCTACGTACAATTTTCTGATTGCCGTATACGTTTCTGGAGGCTATGAGGAGACTGCCCGTCGCTTGTTTGTATTTGATAACGGTACAGTATCCCTGCAACTGGTGTGATGGTTTGGGCAGTCATTGGGTACACGACACGCACATCTCTAGTTCGGAACGACGGCAATTTGAACGCAGATTGGTACATTTATGCCATCTTACGTCCAGTATTTGTGCCCTATCTTCGAAGCCTGCCATCTTCCAACACGCAAGGTGACATATTGCACGTCGTGTTCTGATCTTCCTCGATACATAGGGTATTCGATTGTTGCCCTGGCTTGCACGGTCTGCAGATCTGTCACCCATTGAAAACATCTAGTCATGGGTTGCTGAGAGACTGTCCTGTTATCCCGTCTCCAACTAATATGGTTGATAAAGTGCAGTTTTGACTTGAAGCAGCATGGAATGAGTTACCCGTTTCTGTCATCCAAACCCAGTTCGACTCCATACCTAACCGGGTAAAGGCCGTTTTTTCTGCCAGGAATGACAGCTGCTTTTACTAATTTCGCACCCCTGTAAACCTCAAAACTTCTTGCAAATTTATTCATTTTGTCTTTATGCCATACTGTTTACGTACAATAAATATATTTTTTGTATTTGCTTTCCTTCATGGTAATCTAGCAGTGTACATCCTGCGCTCTAGGGATATTTACTGACAATACATAATGACTTCATTCATTTTTTTGTACGATTTCGAGATTTCCTGCCAATAATTTTATCCATGATCCTTTTTTTTTTTCCCACGTGAATTTTTTGACCTGCGCAGTAATCACTATGTAGAAACATTCCTTTGTTCGTTCAGTAAACTATGGTTTTGATTAACTTGGCTCTTAGAAAACTATTTTTTTTTCTCATGAAAACTAATGAATTAAATGGTTGAATATGGTTTATTTGATAATTGTGTGGGTTTATTTTGATAATGCAAAGATTAGAGTACGTTTTTTTCACCAAATCTTAAAGTAATAATAATTCCGCATACGCTGTATAATCATTGCTTATTGAATGTTATAGTTTTGAAAAAAAAATCATTAATTTAAAATTTATTAAACTTAATTATTAGATGCTCTATAGTATTTTAATTAATGTATATTTTGCGAATAATGAATAAGGCTAAGAATTTATGTTCCAAACTAAATAATCTGGGAAATAAACAATATCTACATTTAGAACGCTAAATATTTGATTGCGAGTAGTTTATTTCAAGTCTTGGTGGTTACCCCCCCCCCTTTTTTTGGAATGGAGGAGGTCGGAGATATGTATATTATGTTTCTTAATGAAATACGATAAAGATATTTGCAAATGAGTGGTTCTCGTGATTTTTTATTCATGTGCGTTTCGTTCTTTCTTTTTAACGGCGTATTTCTTGAAATGGTTCTGATGGTTTTCATCTAAGTTGTACAGGATTCAAACTCGGGACACATTTTGAGAAAAAGATGTCTCAAAATCAAAATAAGTTCGTATAATATGTATACACGCTGCTCACTATCTCACCTTTAAGATTCCTAAATTTTTTAAACGTAGGCAATGACAACTTTCCATTTTAATAGATGAAATTAATTTGTTATTGTAATATAGGGCAGGAAGCATGACTCATACTTTATGCCAAAAAATTTCAATGGATTCAAACAGAAATGGATAAAATGTACATGATAAAATACACTTCTTTCGATAGGGTAGTGAAGTTAGAATACAATATCGACTTCAGAGTTGTTGTTTTTAATGTCTGAAAAAAATAAGTCTATGTTTTAGAGAGAGTAGAGTAGAGTTCTGATTCTTCAAAATATCTGTCACCTATCAGAAACATTCTTTGGCTACGCATGAGAGATTTTATGACTTCGATCTTTCTAGTGATCTTTCACGTCCCTATAAAGTTTTACTGTATTTGATTTAAAAAAATTGATTGTCGCGCACACGGGATGTCTTTGCTATCTTTCTAAGTTTTAGACCTTTCTCCATATCATTCTATTCCTTTCTTTTTAAGGTTAGTACGGGCGTCATGACCCCTGGGTACCTTAGTGATTTTTTTCTTCATTTCTCCTATGGGGGTTATAGTCTTTGGTAAATATAGGTATCGCGTTTCCGGATATCTTAGCAATCCTTCTTTATTTTGGACCCTTCTTGTCAGCTAATACTTACCTTTTTTCTTAACGTATAAATCCTAGTTTGTCTATACATTCCTTGGTGTAGTACTACTAGGTATGGCTCTGGCGCCATTAATCTCAATTTTCGCTCGTTCACTTAATCATTCCATTTCCTTCTCTTGTATACTTTTTTATATCCTTCACCTTATATTTAGATTACGTGGCCACTTAACCTAGTGATCATAGAAGTGAACTCGCAGCAGACATTGTTTCCGTCGAGACATGGGTTCGAACCCTGATGCTACTAAAAACCCGAAGCATACCGGAGCTGATGCACGGTGAATCTTCTCGGGATCCCAATTCCCCCCTTCGGTGTGTTGTAGAAGTTTTGAGAGGTATGGGCTAGCTCAGATATCGTCTTCGTCACTTGATCGAGGTTCAAAATTACGAAGTCCTTTGCAAGTAGTCCTCGTGTTGCTTCTAAATACGACTTTAACAATCAATCTGTTATAGATATAAAAGCCTGATAGCGATCATGAAATTTTTTTTTCGTTTGAATGATATTAACGCAGTGTCCTTAAGTAGAAAGCAATATGCAATATTGTATATCTTAAAAATTACATGTGGTCTTCATTATATATATACACACAGTAAAACTTAATTCAGGTAAGACTCGTTCCGCACATGGATCGGTCTGTGCGAATATTTTTTTTCCCTTCCTATTTGAGAAGTGATCAGAAAATTTCTTAATATTTGTTTCTCCACATATTTAAAAAAAAAAAAAAAAATTTTTTTTTTTTTACCGTAAAATCTTCTAAGAGCTGTGAATGTATGAAAGGAAAGTGGGGGTTAGGGAACTTAACAAATGTTTTGGCCAAAGTCAAGCAAACCTTAGTTACACTTCTTATCATTAATGACATACTGTACTGGGTTGTTTAAATGGAAAATGTATTAAAACAACTTTAAGCGCACTTCTGTTGTTCGCAAAAGTGGGCATCTTTATATTTTGTAAATATGGTTCGTACTTGATTTGTTCAATATAAAGATGATTTTCTATTAGTGTATTTTATTTTGTTTCATTTTTACCATACTCTGGCTAACCGTATTTTCGATATTCCGAATCGGTCCTGGTCCGAATTAATCCGACTTAACGAATTTTTACTGTATACGGTGCGCCAAAGAATTTTCAAGACTGGGTCTGTAAAGAGAAAAGTTTTTTTTTTTGTTTGTTTGTTCCAGTGAGCCTCTTCAATACACTTATTACAGCGATTCAATAATGATTCGAATGTATAATCCAGTTTTCATTACGGAATTGCCTTCAGACCACTCGTCGAAGCTCTCTATACCATTAAAATACGAGTATAATTAAAGTAACACTCTTTTAACTTCATTTTAAAATTTAAGAATAAAGTGAATTCCCAGGGTGCTAAATTAGGCGAATACGGTGAATTATTCAACGCATATGCGTTATTTGATGTGATTTTTTTTTTTTTTTTTTTTTTTTTTTTTGGCTTGTGGTAAGTTTTTTTTACTTCCAGTCCACTCACTCTTTGTTTTAGGATCACATTAAAATACTATATTTTCTATGCCATGATCATTGATTTCAAGAAGTTTGGGTGATTTCCAACAGCTGAAATGATGTCTCAGCAATGTGCACTTCTCATTGATTTTTGTTTATTGGTTAAAGTGTGCGGAACCAATTGTGCTTAGATATTTGTTTTGCCCAAATCTTCATGGTTCGAATTGTTTTCTTGTTTATTTTCAAAGATTCTTCCATCATTTTCAGTGGCACTTTGTGACTGTTCGCCCCGAAATCGCACACTTCTTCAATAATCCCTGGTGCCATAATTGAACTTGGTCTTCCGGTTTGCTTATCTTCTAGCTTATCTCTTCCGTGCAGTAAACGTTTGCGCTTCTAGAAAACATTTGATCTTCTTAAATACAAATAATCTTATGCTTGTATCATCAGTTTGTATGTTTCCGTGGCACTTTTATCAAAAATTTAATTATAACTCTTTGTCCTTAATAATTCAACATAATTTTACACTTCTTGACGAATGGCCGTGTCTTTTGAATTAGTTTAATAAATGCACAGAACTTTTGGCAATGCTCGAGCAGATGATCGAAGTTTATCACGCATTCACCGTAACACAAATGTCACAATTGTTGGTGAGACAGCGTCAATCGTAAAAACTCTTGGGCGCACTGTGTATGTGGTGTAATTTAACAGTCTTCGTTATGTAACGAATAAAAGCATCTTATCATTCATTAATTTCTTCCGTATTTAAAAGCGTGTTTTTGATCGTATCATTTCAATTGTGGCAGATCTTTCAGTGACTTAAGTATTGTGTTTCCATTTACACCAATTTTTGTTCACAAAATTTATGTAAGAAGTAGTTGACGAGAATCGGTAATTATTTATATTTCCTCTTGTCTAAAAGAAGAAAAAAAAATGTTTTAAAATTTAATGTTTTTGTCGATATAGTTTTACTTTTATGAGTGTTATTTTGGCAAACGTAATCATAATTCAAGATTTATTACTTTTTATTGCAGTCATTGATGTGTTACGAAATCCACCGTAAGCAACTTATCAAAGATTAGAAAATTCCGTAGCATTTCTAATCTCGGTTATTTTTTTGAGTGTATTTTAGTTTTTCACTCTTCCTATATTCCTCGTCAAAAGTCTTTCCTCATTCTTTATTCTATTGTTATGGAATGGAGGAGAGGACTTTTAGGAAGTTCATAAGTATGTATCTAAGTAAAGCTATTTTATCATTTCATCGTCCTTATCTATTAAAAATAACACAATTTTTATTTTAGAACTCTCTGAAATTAAATGACATGTCTGTTATCACTGAGCATTATAGTATACGAGTGTTTCATAATTATTTGAATGCTTTTTAAAAAATATTTGTTCGAATCTTGCGTTATTAATTTTTGTATCATTTCGATTTAATTGATAGATTTCCCCTTTAACTAGTTTTAAAATTTATTTATGTACTGTTTAGTGAATATATCAGTAAATAATACTAATCTTTCTAAGAATCCAATTCACACTGTTCTGGTTTGATTCAGTGAAATATCCAATTGAAAAAAAAAAAAAATTATTTTAAAAGATAAGTAGAACCCACTAAATAAAATTCCAGTTTTCTGATATATTTTTTTAAAAAATTCAAATTTAAATGTAATATTTGAAGACTAAAATTCTAAAAAAAAAAAACCGAAATAGTAAAATGTGTATTAATAAATAGCTGTAGGAAAAATAAATTTTATCTAGACTCTGAATCATTTTGATATTTTCCTGTATTCAAAATAAAGAGGAAGAATTATTATTGTAAGATTTGTTGCTTTGAATTGAGAGGCACTGGAATGAATTTGATGGCTACTGGCAAAAGACCTCGTAATTTGAATATTGTCAGTTAACGAGGACGACGCCTGTGTGTGTGAGCTGACACTACACACATTCTCCACATTCCTGCCAATCCAACGTGTAGATCAACAGATTTTTCATGCATCATCCCCGGTACGCAATAGCCTTTTGAAATTCGAGACCCGAACACGCTGTCCATTCATTACAAATCCCTTTATTGCATCCAAAACGATATTAATTAAACCGAGATTAATCATTTACTTTACCAATTCGAATATCTTACAGTAAATGTAGCCGTAGTTATTGTAAGACACCCTCTTTTTTTATCCTCAATTTAAGAATAAAATAATTTCTCAGTTTTGTCTCGTTTATTCTATGCAATTATGAACAATTAATTATAGTGTGGATTTCAGTATTTCTCCTCGTAAACCAAAATTTTTTATTCACAATGAGATATTTTCAAAGAATGAAAATGAGTAAACAAATACAGAATCAGTGAATGTAGAATAAAAACTTTTTAGAAAATCGGATAACTTATTCATCACTTTGCAGCAAATTTGTCATAATTCTGTAATGTTTTTTTTAGCAAAAATATGTACTTCCTTTCTGTAATTTGATGTACAAAATATGGGCTAATTTATGTTGCAAATCATTTGTTTAATTTTTAATTCATATCAGGTTAAGAAATGAAATCTGTAATATTTTTTTAGGAAGTTTTAATTTTATAATTAAGGGTAATGATTTATTGAGTATTAAATAAAACAAGGTACTCATCGCATTTTATAAGTCTTTGTCCATTTAAATAATTTGTCAGCCGGATTTAACATTATTTCATTAGCAGATGAATAAAAAAAAAATTATTTAGAAAACCTTGATAATCCACTACTAGAACTGTTCGGTTGGTCAATGGTTGGATATTCAATTCCGCCAAAAACCATCGCGTTGAATAATAGGAACATTAATTTTTAAAAGGACCTGAAGGTTCGCTGAACTGTGTTCAAACAATTTCGAAACTCTAATGTAGTGTTAATTAAAACAGTTTAATGAATAAACTATTTCAGCTCGAAATTAAAACAAACATTAAATAATAAAATAGTTGTATTGTAGCAAGAATTGATCAACTTAAGGAAAACAACGTTATGTAGAAGTTGTTTTTCAGTGAATTATTCCAGGGGGACAAAATTGTAAAAATGAAGTTATTACTTATTTCATTAACTTACGCAATTCACTAATATTCAGTACTCACATTATCGTTCAATTGAACTACCTTTTCAAATGCGTCTCTTCAGGATAAAGTTGTTTTAAATTACTTACAGTTTTAAGTTTGATCGTTACTCAGTTATAGTTTTAAAAAGTTTTTCTTCTTTATAAGCTCCATTTTTTTAAATTGAATTTCCTCTTTTGTTCTCTTTCTATGGTAATTTTAAACTAAGAAAGCAATTATTTTGATTAATACCTTTACCAAAATTTTTTAAAAAAATTTAATGAAAACATATGTGATCCTAAAAACTGTTATACTTGTTTATTGAAATTTTTATGTTTATCATGTTTATAGAAAATAGAACCATTGAAGCAAACTTTGTATTAGCAATTAGGAAACTATATTGTAAAATAAATTGATTAGTTTTATAATTGCTCTCGAAAGAGACGGAGATTGCAAGTTATTCATAATCGTAAATTAAATGAAATAATGAATAGGGACTAGTTGTTTTATGATTATGACAACATTGATATGTGGCTCACAATAAACTTTTAAGCTTTGTCAGGAAATGGATTGTCACGTTGCACCAATGAGAGAGAGAATCTATTGACTCTGTCTGAAGAAAGGACCTTTGAATAAATGGTAATGAGTAAAATAATGGGACTGTGTCCAAATAATGTGAGGTCAGTGAAACTGAAATACTGTTTCGTTGATCTTGTGCTCTAATTTATAGAATATTTTATCCGACATCATACATATATTAAGTTCTGAAAGTCAGATAAAATGTGCATGAAATTCATTTTAATTCCTTTCTCTGTGCTGAAGTCATAATGATTTGAGAGATTTTAGCTAGAATTTAATGTGAATCACTTCATTTTAATTTATGTTTATCATAGACTAATCATTGCTTAGTCTATGATAAATATAAATTAAATGATATGTGTATGAAATTATTAAACATAATTAAAAATGATGTGTGTGTGAAACATAATTAAACATAATTTAAATGATGTGTGTGTGAAAATTATTATTCTTACCCAGTTGTATCCAGATGTTCTGCTTCAATGCACGAGGATCGTTTCTCTTTTTTTTTTAATGTCTTAGTCAACTTTTCGCCCAAAAATGTAAATAAGGATATATTTTATGCATCATTTTAAAGCATATATTATAATATATTGAAAAACATTATCACGATTGAATAACCGTGATAGATATTAAGTTGTGGATCTGTATTAGGTGAGAAAATGCTATTTGGTCCAGAAAAATTGTTTGCGTTTTTTATAATTCTTAGTAAATTATCTCAATATCATGCAGTGATAATTAAAAACTTTTAGTAGTAATATATACTATATTATAATATAATTTTTTGCATTCTATTGATAGAACTTCTTGCACAATTTCTAGTCATATTTTAATTTCAGAAATTGACAGAATATTAATGTGTTTTTATATTGATTCACTAATATGCTCTAATTTCGAAAACTGTTGTTAAATATAATTATGATCACTTCAGTATTTTCTCCTCTAATAAAATTTTTATTCGAATTGAAACTTTGGAATATGTTTGAAGTACACAGTTGCCTTCTAAACGGTATGATCGCAATCTGATTTGCTGTTAAAACAGCATCTAATTTAAGAAATAAATGGCGTAATAGACTGGCCGTAGATTTATCTATACGTATAGTATTAATCATAAACTTAAAGAAAAAGGAACTATAGCAGAGAAGAATTGCTCAACTCTTTTTTTTATACTAACTGTTACAACTCGATAGAATTGTATGTGTATGTGCTTCGACAAGAGAGTGAATATAATTGAAATGGAAAATAATTATTTTTGTGAGAAAACAACTGTCACAATTTTTACTGATATTGAAAATATTTATGCTTGTTTTTGTTCTGGTGGAAGATATTAGGTGAGATCAATAGGCACGCTGGTAAATTTTGCTGGTTTTCGCCCCGAGAAAAAGGCTAGTTATGCATTTAGAATTTTGAAGAATGTGGGTATGTTGGAACCCAGACTGAATGGGAAAACGTAAGTGAGAAAGTTTGTCATTCAGGATGATGGCATGCCTTGTTATTTGACAAAATTTACCTCCGAGACATGATGTGAGAGAGATGACTTCCGCGATAGAGTTACCGAATCTTAAATGTGTGTTTCAGAATACAAAGTAGTAATAAAATAATGACATTGAAACGATCTGTCATGTATCTCATCTAATACAGCATTAATTAAATCTAGTTATTATATGGCTCATTATTATTGTCAATGGACTGCTAGGGGAGCTCCTTGAGAAAATGTGTTTTTTTACTGAGAAATTATTATTTTCTAAAGTGAAATATGCTCGAAAGTTACATAAAGTTTTCAATAATTTTCCATGATGAACAGTAAGCTGAAAAATACAAATATTTAGTAAAAATCTTCATGTATTATTAGATGTGCTGAGCTGTAAAATTAAGATTAATTAGCTGAAAAATAAAAGTGGCATTATTAATTTTCGGTCTTTGTTTTCATAATTTGTAATAATTATCAAATTTTCGAAAGATTTTGAAAATTAAATATAGTTTTTTTTTATCTGACGGATTATGAAATATTGATTTATGATACATATTTCATAGATTTTTAAGTAAAATTGTCTAAAAAGTTAGACGATTTTAATATTAATTAATTCAAATCTCAAAAGTCATAAAAAATTTCTCATTTTATTCTTTTTGTATTTATAAAATAAGCTCCTTTTTTGATGATGCTTTAACATGTCATATACGTAACAAATTTTAAATTAAAACGAAACTATATCGTGCACCGTAATGGATCTTATAAATCACGTTATAAAATATAGTGATGAAAAATTATGAAGAAAATAGTTAGATGACGTGAAGATAGAGAAAGTATTTGTTATGAGTTATTATATCTTCTAATAATACCAGAAAAATATAAATTTTCTTTTAGAAGTTACTCATGTTTTTAATGGCCGTTTGGTCTTAATGTTTTTTTTTTTATAATATAAAGATCTCTCTCTCCGAATGTGAACGATGCAGGTGAACTGTAAATTTTAAATTGAGCATTATCGTTTCAAGCATCAGATAAAATTCCCATTTAATAATAATTTTGAAAATCAGCTCTTTATTTTTAAAAAATACATAGGTATTTCCTGTATTATCTTCTCAAGTTCATTTTAGTTATGTATGTTAAGCAGCTTATGTAAAATAGAATTACACAGTAATACTTCAGCAATCGATATTTATGTGGAAAAAAATTTAACTTGTTACGATTGTGATTAATCGCTATTTTTTTTAACATTAAATTCCTGTTCAGGGGAATTTAATGTTCATATATTAATGATATACTCCTAAAGTTATATTTAATTTCACTCATATAATTTGAACTAGTGTTAAAATTATTCAATTTGGCAATTTCGTATCTGTACCCGTTTACAAAGTAGCTTCAAACAAAGCTAAGAAATTGTTTTCTGGATATTTTATCAATATCAAGTGTAAATATTATATCCCTCCCCCTTCCTGTTCTTCTCTTTGAATATTTTATTGTACACTTGACACAGTTAGTCATTCCCCCTTCTTTCTCCAATTTTGATTAATCGCCCGTTAAATAAATGTCAATTTACCAGATCTAGGGAATAATAATTTGGATTGCGACTTGTTCTCAAGAAATTCGCAACTTAAATTATTATTGATTTACTAAATACGATCGAATGCTAAATTCTTTAGTAGATAGTTATCTCATTCTTATATTAGATAGTAATGCTAGAAGATATGATTAGAGAAGATTAGACAGAAGTGCGAGATTCAGATGTGATTTCGTATCTGTTAATCCTATAAAGCTAATCGTTTGTTCTTTTAATGTTATTTATTAAAAACCTATTCATTTATATTTAAAAAAAATATTAAGGGCTTTAACGAGCAAACTTTAAATAGGAAGGAATCAAAAGAAATCTAAAATTTTCTCTGTAATAAATCTGTAAAAATTATTTAATAAAGTGTTTAAAAAGCTGAGCAATGTTTAAATAAAGAGCTAATTACATGTTATTTCAAATTTTTTGTAACATCTATAAAAATCAAATTTATTTAATTATCAAATATGTTATCTTTTTAACCGTAAACTTTTTATAACATTAAATTAATGTTATTCCTGACGCTAACTTTGTTTATTATTGAGAGGAAAACGTAATTTCTTATTTATATATTTTTAGATAATTATGTCAGATAGAAACATTTAAATGTATCGCATATTGGTCCGATTTGATACATTTGTACATGATCGGACTGTTATTTTGTTATTTTACAATTTATCATGTCGAGTCAGTTTAATGTTACTGTCCTGTTAATACTTATTGAATGTTCCCGAGCAATTAATCATTATATACTTAGATTAATCTTACGTATGTGAATTTTTTTTTTGTTTTTTGTTTTGCTTGACATTTGAACTCCTAAATATCATATGTGAAAATAAATTTAAAAAAAAAAAAATATATTAGTAGAGATTGATATATTGTGATATTTCCTCATGAGCATTTAGGTATACAGAAATGTTCAAAATAGTTTTATTGTTATTTTCAAGCATTTAAATTCCAAAAAATTGTGTTTTCTCTATTACGTAAATGGTATAGTTAGTAATGTTACATTTCAACTCATTCCGTTTTTTTTTTTTTATCTGACTTGCATTATAAAATTGAACGAACTGTCATTCAATTATATTTATTTTTGCATTCATTTTCATAAAGATTATTTATATTGCAGGTACATTTTTTAAGGAAACATCTTAGTATTAGCTAAAATATGAATATTCATAACAATCGATTTCTGTATAATTAATTGCTCTACTAATTCACACATTCCATGGTTGTTTAAGTAAAAAAAATCAGAATGTTTTCAGCATAATGATATTAATTTAGTAATTTTTTGGAATAAATGTGATTTTTTTAATGTATGATAGGTTAAAGAAAGATTACAGTTAGAAAGAGAGAAAATAATTATTTAAGAGCGAGCTAATACATATCTGATATCAGTCGTATCAGAGGAAAATTAAAATATCGAGAGGAAAAGAGATAAATAATTAAAAGGGGGGGGGAAAGGAATGAGACATCGACTGATATTAAAACCTACTGTGTGTTTTGCTTAGCACAATGACCTTATCGTCGACCAAAGACCCCAATTGCATAGGTTAGCATAATAATTATAATATGTTTGATTTTATTTTTAGTTTTCCCGTTTGTGATTTTTATAATAAGTTTTTTTAAAAAAATAGTTTTAGGTTATATTTTAACCTAATCAGTGGATTTCTAATTTACTGCAATTAATTCTCCAATATTAAATTTAAAAAAAAAAGTATTTTTAAATTTATGTTAAAAGAAAAATCAGCTTTTTTTTTTTAATTCAAAAGATGTGTATTATGATGAAAATATTTTATCGGCTAATTAGGGATTGTACTGCCTCAGAAACTGTTGGAGGTTACAGTTGTAAATAAAACATTTTATGTATATAAAATGTCGTAATTCTATTTTTTAAAAAAAGTCAGATTTAGTAGCGGGGGGTGGGTGATATGTACACAACTTTAAATTAGGAAGCGGGACAAAAGCACCTTTTTTAAAATCTAAGGCAGAATGGTTCTTTTGTAATGAAAAATGTTAAGTATAAAAGTTAGATTACAGAAAGATTCAATATTTTTAACAAAGGTATGAAATATTAGTCATACTTAATCCGAGCCAAGATACGGAACCTTAGTCATAATTTGTCGTTGTTATCTCTCACAATGTTTTTTTAGGTATGCTAGCGAAAGTATTTGGATGATTGTTTCATTTGTTCCTGATACCTTTTAAGGCACAACATAATAAAGTATATAAATATGAAAATATTGTATATTCTTCTAATATGTTCTAAATAGTGAATTTTATAAAAATATGTGAGAGATTTGAGATGTAATTTAAGAGTTGATAAATATTATTTAAAATCATTATTATTCATTACATTTCCGCTTTTTTTCGTTTATTCTGATTGAATTAGTAGATGCTTTAACAAAATTTTCTCTTCTACTGAATCAGAATCTGGGTCTATCTGAAGAACTAATATTTTAGTGTTTGTTTTATTCATTTTGCCATGGATTCAAAAACCTTCGTTTGTGGAATTACATAATAATGGAAATAACATCGAACTACAAAAATAAAAGTTCAGATTCAGAGAGATAAATTCAGAGATAATATTTATTAATATCGATGAATCAATTCAAACGTCGTTTTAAATAATAAATACAGTTTGTGATATTGAAATAAAAACTGTGTTATGTGATAATGGAACTAATTGTTGCTTGCTAATGCACTCAGTTGCAATTCATTTATTGTTTGAAGATTTTTAGAATAGAATAACGTCTGTATGTTGAATCATCCACCGTATTCGCCCGATTTAGCACCTTGTGACTTCCTTTTATCCTTAAAACTGAGAATTAAGTTAAAAATGTGTTAGTTTGATGATATTTCGATCATAAACTGCTCCAACGCAGGCTTTGGAGGCTTGTCTCTATTTCTTTTTATACACACTGTCTTAAAAATTCTTTGATGTACTGTGTAATTTCGTCAAATCATTTTTTACGCAATAATTAAAGGCAGAAAAATATTTCTTAACGAGCATAATTCCATTATTTTTGTACTATCCACATTTTGTAATTTACATTCCATTTTGTATTTGGGTTCGTCGAAAAAAGATACTATCTTTATCACTTTGTTGTATGCGTTGAATCTTGCTAAAATTTAGAATTCAAAAGATTGCATCTGATTGGTATCAGTTTGTTAATTTTATTTGATTATATGTTTCTCTTTTATTAAAATATTTATTTCTTTTCGAGGTCTGACTAACACAATAGACCTTTAAAATACTGGCTACAAATGCAAATATCGATTTAGTGTGAAATTCAAATTTAAGTCTTTTGATAAACATCGCAGGTGAAGGAATTACCTTCCACATAATCACAAAAGAAATAAGGGTAAGATCTTCTCGCGTGTTGAAATCTCCGCCAGTATTACTGTTTACTGCTTTCTTTATGCTCCAATGAACTTTTAATTAGTTATGTTGGTTGTGTTTTTTAAAATCTTTTTCTGGTTCCTTAATTTGTATTCAGCGATAGCAAGCACCATTCCTGAAGGGTTCTGCTGTATATATATGTATTGAATAATCAATTCTTCGCACGTCTCACTTATCGTAAAGGGATTTCAGTTTTAGAAAGTTATGTTTTTGTTGATTATGAAATGACAAAACATTGTCCTCTATTCTTCATTTTCTTTAAAAATTTGATCTTATCTCCTGCGTATAAGTTTGCAAAAAATATTGATGGATCATTATAATTTTTCTTTCAGGAATGATATTATGACTAGTAAAATTATTTTTACCCCTTACTGCAATATAATTTTTTGAAAATGTTTTAAGATGTATGATAGATATTTAAAGCATAATGTAAAATATTTTGAAAGATTAATAAGTGCTATTTCGCACGTCTTTAACATTTGATATCTGTATTATTTTTAGAGAATAGGATATGTTATTTTCGAGTGTATTTATTGTGTTGACATGTCTAATTTTATTACATTGTGAATCAAGTGTTTGGGTGCTTCTAAATGAGAATTAATAAGAGCTTAATCGAATATTTTTCGCATAAATTTCATGTTTAAAAGTACTGTAATCAGATGTTGCAACATTTAAGAAAATAGGCACTAATAAATACATGTGCATTAGTCATGACTCCATTATTTCGCATGTAAAAGTCCTAAGTGGTTCCTACGAAAACTCATGTATCAACTTTATATGCTTAACATTGATTATTTCCAATAAATTGTACAATAGAGGTTACACAAGGTTGAGACTAGTATTTTAATGCGTCTTCGGCGTTATGTGATTTTTTGACCCCATGGAGGGAGAGAGTTGCCGACCTTTGGAGTGCTAGCGGCTGTTTCGAATTCTGGTCCATTGTGTCCGAAGAAAAGTTGACCGGTCGCTTTTTGCTGCGCCTCTACCAACCAGGCTAAAAGAAACATCTCATTCGCGCTAGGTGTTTTAACTTCTGGCGTTGTTATTGAAGAGAGTCGCTGCATATTCCCTTTCCAATTTAATCGTGCTTTTTCAGCCATTACTGCAATTGATATACATCTCTTCCCTGTTGAATTGGATTTTGAGTGTAACAGTCTTCCATTTGCCGTCATCGGCTATCTCTAGTTGAGTGGCGGGTCTCGTCGACACGAGCGCTAGAAACGGAATATCACTAGCCGTGATTCATGTGTGATTGTCTTAATTAGACATACAGTAGCAAATGCTTTGCGTCGGGGTCATCTGCAATAATCAGTTATAGACTGTGTTGCCATCTAGTGTTCAAATCAAATTCTGGGTCACCACTTCGGCAGTTGAGGTTTTCGACCCTTTGGAAAGAGAGAGAGTTGTTGACCTTGGTTGTCGGTGTCTGTTTCGAACCCTGGTCCAGTGAGTCCAATGAAAGAAGCTGACCGGCCACTTTTTGTTGCGCCGTTACCAATCAAGCTGAGAGAGACGTCTCCTTCGGGCTAATTAATAATTCGTTTTAACTTCTGACGTTGTTGTTGAAAAGAGTCTCTGCCCACCCCACAATTCAAAATAAATGAATGAAATAAAAAAAATAATAAATACTTGTGTTTCGTTAACTTTCTGTTTTCATCAAATGTTTTTTTTAAAGTATTTGTATGATAATGACTAGTAATTCATAACAGTCGTAAACCATAACTGTTGACTTATATTGTATAAAATTGGAAGGCAAGCGAAATGTTTTTTCAGGGGAAAAATTTAATTGTTTAAAACGTTTTATATTATTAATGGCATGAACTATTTCGCGTAAAGAAAGAATTATATTACTATTTATCGCGAATAAGTTCTTCACAGCTTCATATAATTATACAAGTTAATTCTTGTGTGTTCTTGCGCACAGTTTAGGTTTAATCAAACTGATTACATTTTTATATTTATAATCTATGGAATGAGAACTCGTATGCCACGAAAGAAGAGAGAAAAAAGAAAGGGAAAAAAAAGAAAGAAAAAAAAAGGTTGAGAGAATTTTTTAAATTTTATATAGCTCTCGGATCATTAGCAATATGATCATAATTTCTGGACTATTCAAACATAATTTACAGGAAAATACAATTTGTAAAATCTGTAACCTTATAAAGGATATCAAACATGTTTTTCTAACGTGTGTAAAATATATGTTTCATGAAAATCATCCCAGGAACGTATTGAAGATAGACCTACGGTACAATATCACTTTTAGAGAACTTTTGGACAAAGTAGGATCTAAAATAAGCCAAATTTTCAGAACTTTCTTACTAAAGATGTAGATCTTTGATACTTATTAAATTAAAAGAATATTTTAAAAGGATAATACTATTTATGCTCCATATCCCATGAAATCATTCAGTAAACGATAAATGAATGAATACCAGTTTATATAAATTTAGATTACTTTTATTAGAAGGAAACGATTTTTTAGCATAAAAAAACGTTTCTGTACTGTTTTTTCGGACCACTTGTGAATCTGAGCATTAAAAAATCTGTTGAATTATTTCTTCTTTACCTTACTTCCTCCTTTGATTTTTTAACTTATTGGGGAAGGGGGGAGATGAAGGCTAAGTTATTCAAAATGGCTTCTAGCATGAAAGATTTTGCATTTTGATAAGGGCTTCAAACTTTAAGGATTCATGAAACACAACTTCTGTCAAGCATCGGTACACTTAAGTTAACATCTCGAGGGTCTGTGATATTTGATATCTTTGTGCTTCATGTGTGAAATTACTTGATATGTTGCAGTTAATTTTTACGTCATGTTAAACAATATTTTTCAAAGATAGCATTGTTCCTAGCTTGTTCTGCGACTTCGTAAAACAGAAATAAATAGTAAGTTATTAAATGAGCTTTCGATTAGCGGTAAATGTAAATTTACATCTTCGTTCTTTCACACATCAAGTTGCATTCTTGGTTTATTTTTAAAACACTAAAGTTATTACGCCGCTTAGCTCACTTTGAATTTGAAGTGGTAGTCTTTCTTTTTAAACTTACTAACATTCACAATCTTACGTTCTTATCCTTGAACATGTGGTCATTTTGTAATTCCTTTCGTAAAGTATCATTCGTATAATATTATTTTGCGGACAGCTTAGGTATTTGCTTGATTTTGATGTACTTTCATTTCTGGTCTTATATCCCTAAATCTCGCATTGGAGTTTAAAATGAATTCTGTTTAGATATATATTTTGTAATTTTCTTTGTGAAACAATGGATTTTCTTATTTCTGAAATTTTCAGCAAAATCAAATACTATCTATGTGCGTTTTTAAATTTTTGTAATTTTTTTAATGTTTTCAAGTATGGATCAATTAGATTTTACAATTCAGATTTAGTGTATAATGTGTTGATAAAATTGATGGCGTTTGATTTTTTTTGTTCGATAATTTCAATTTTCATAACTCTTAAATAAAAGAATATTAATATTTTTCCATTTTTATATATATTTAAAATTATTTCCTATTTCATGATGTAAATGGATTAATTCCAACCAAACTACGTAAATGCATTTTAAGTACTTGAATATAAATCTTTGTGCCTTTTAATTTTAATGAAAAATTGTAAAACGATTTGTTCATTTAAGTAACCGTTAAGTTATCTTTTATTTCTCAATTTTCTAAAGGGGATTTATGTACCGAAAGATTAAATGAATACAATTAAATTTAAATGAGCAGAATTATTTCCGTTCATACAAAAATGCAACCCAAAAAAATGGTGTGAAACAATCCCAAATATTTCTCTTATATCCTTTATTGTTCATATAATACGACGGAATATCTACTTATAACTGTAACGATGCAATTCGAATCGATTTTCATTGAACTAAAACACACAATACTAGAAATGAATCATTTACTCGGATGACTTGCTTAATGTGCTGCTCTGAATTTTTCTCAATAGGATTATGATAAACATGGATTTAAACGCAACGGAATTTTTCGTGAACGCTTGAGGCAAATAGTAGTTTAAAAGAACTAAAGGATTCTGATATAAATGTTTCGAGTGTTTTCTTTTTTCTATCCCTTCCCCCCAAGAAAGGAACTGCAATTGACTTGTGTAAATAACTTTTAAGTGAGAAGTCCTGTTCCCGATCTTGACCTCCAGGAGTTTTTCTGAATCAGATCAAAGAACCTCCTTGATAGAACTTTTTCTTATCTGGGTCAGATCGCTGTGTCTCTCTTCAGAGAAGCGTTTCCGTTGCGTGGAAACAGTGAGCTCCTTTTCTTTCAATTTTCGAAACAAATTATGTTTTTTTCCCGATCATCCAATGCAAAAATTCTCGAAGGAAATATCGCAAACACGCATACATAACACCATGTTATTTGCTATGAGATCCGTAGTACGTTCTAAGTTACTAATTAATTTCGTTCTTTTATGCATTCACTTTCACTCACTGCGCCTTAAATCAAGCCACACCCGATGTTAACCTTGAAAAGGTGCCCACACGGACGCCTTATTCTCTGGGCGAGTGGCACTTATACTTTATTAGGCATCTTATCATCCCATCTACTCTTTAAATTTTTCGGAAAACTTTTTTCCCAAGTTCGAAGAGAGAATTTGTACTAACAGAGCGAAAATTATACTGAATGGCATTGCTTTGCAACTACATTTAGAGCAACATTCCTTTTTAATATTCAAATAATCAATTTCTAAATTTATGTTCATAAAATCTATAGTTAAAGTATTCATTCATTACACTGTCCTTTCTGCTTTTATGCTTCAACTCCGTTATAGTTTGGACAGTATTGTATTATTTTTTGAGGTAAAGCGTATTTCAATTGATAGAATTATCTGTTCAAAATAAGGTGTAATCATTAAAATAAAAATCAGTTAGAACTCTTGTATTTATAATTTTTTACGCAGTGATAAAATGTGCGCTTAAATACCATTCGTTGTTAAAGATAGCTTAGACTTAAACATTTTTTTGAATTTGATTGAATCGAATGAACTATAATATCTGGAATGAAAATACAACTTAAAAAAGTTGTAGAGCAGTAAATCGTATTTATGTTTGAATAAAATTTTCAAATTATTATGTTTTTGTGGATTAAATTACGTGTTTAGGACATTTTAAAATGAACGTAATTTTTTTTTTTTTATTTTTTTTATTTCGTTCTTTCAAAAGTTTGATTTTTGAATTATTTAACATTGCAAATTTTAAAAAATGCTTTATTGTATTTCATATATAAATCATTTTCTCTACCTACTTAATTTTCTGAACTTTCTACTTACATTGAGATATTTTGTGAATTTTTTTTTTTATCTGACTTTGAAATTGTGCCTTGATTTTGTAAAACAATATGTTTAAACATTCCGCTTAGTTTTCCAGTAAATTTACATAAACATTGATTAATAAATTCTAATTCATTTCTCCACTTTTGTTTGAGAAATCTTTGATCTTCTTGCCTTTTTTAACCAAATCCAACTTTTGGATTCGTTTTATCTCCTCAATTATTAAATACATTCTTATTCATATCCTGTGATTTTAAAAAAAATGATAGCATCCTAATATATATATATTTGTTTTTCATCAGATTTTATGTTTTTCTTTTTATAATCAATTTTGTTATTACATTATCTCTTTTTCTGTCTTTTTTTAAAGAATTAATTTCATGCGATGTTAACAATTTTTCTGTTGATTTCGCGGAACTTATTCAGCTTGCAATTATTTATAAGTAAATCCCAAGACAGAGGAGATATTTGTTCTTTAATCGATAAAAATGAATTTCTGGAAATTCAAATGAACTTGGTATCTGTTGATCTGTTGGAAAGATTTCAGCATTTTGTAAATCTATCCGTATCGGGAATCATATATTACTGGATGAAAAATGCTGACGTACTTCTGTGATTATCCATGCCTCATTGCTCTTAAAGAGCACTAAAATCGCTTAACTGTGTGATGTGCTTTTAACCATCCTTAATATCTTGTACTGAATCCTACTTTTTTTGTCCTTTTCTCTTTCAAAACTAATTGTACCGGTTATGTTCTGGATATCTACACACCAGTATTCTAAATCGAAGATTCAGAGACTAAAAGTTGCATCATGCTTTAATTAGTTAACATCTTTTCTTTTTAAGAAAAATACTTGTGAATTTTGTTTGCTCTGCAAGAACTTAGTTAATAAATTCTTTTTAATCAGTTAAAATTGTAAACAAGCATTTTCTTTCAGACAACAACTGTATTGGTAAAATATTGAAGTCCGTCTTTTCTGTACGGGAAAAACATTTTATTCAGTACCATTTCTTAAAATAATAAGGTGATAAAGCATATACTTAAAATTCTCTTTTATAATCACTCAAAGTATATGAAACGTGTGAAGGAGTTGCGTATCTGAAGATTTTAAAATGTTTGATTTTGTAGTAGAAATATTTAAAAATTATTATAAAATATTTGTAAGTATTTTTTAGTTGATTTAATATTATTCTTACATTACAATGTGATACAGATTAACATAATGGATAAACTTTTGTTAAAAATCAAGTACTATGAAAAAATATATACTTAGATCTTATTATCGATTTAAAATATTTAAATGATAAATATTTTAATGAGAGTGTGTGGAGGAAAATGTATTATAAAATATCTTTTATGCCACCGTGTTCATTATTATTATATTGATAGTTATGAGCTGAACCAAATTGAAATATTTGTCGATGTTACACTACATAGAAGACTGCATTGCAACGAGATGGATATTATATATATATATATATATATTCAAAATTTGTTGTTTTGTAAAATAGTTTTTTTCCATCCATTTTTGAAGTAATATAATTACATTTACATCCAAAAGCATTTTTTATCTCAAAAATAAATAAATAAGATTTAAAAATTTATCTCTACTACCTATACAGGTGATTAAATTGGTTTGGTATGCGTTGACGTTCCGAAATTTCTGCAGCTACTGTCAATATCATTCCTGTAATGTGACAAACACCTTTCAATCAACAATTCCGCGTTATTGTTGCATATTATGTGGTTTGACTTGTGGTGAAGGTTTTGAGAAATTAACTGTGGCAACTGTTCTAAATTGCTGCATCGAAGAAAATAATAAACTTCAAATCGAATAGTTTAAATTTTAAACAGTATTTTTATATTTATAGTTTTATTTATCTTGTTATTTTGAAGATCCCCTCCCCACCAGAAATGAAGCTGCATCATATTAATTTATAGTGGGAAGATTAAAAAAATGATTTAGGAAAAATGTTTCATTTCTTTTGTTGTTTTAATAATAGTGAAGACCAGTCCTATTACCGAAATATGGAGTGGGATTTGTTGAATGAGTTTCAGATATTTTATGGAATGAATATTATTTATTCATGTTTAGGGCAATTTACCTTTGACGAATTAACATGGTAAATTTGGAAACGACATTCGATTAAGGAAAGCTAAATTAGTATGCATTGCTTGGCTAGAACAGTACCGAAAAAGGCAAGTGACGAACCAAACACGAGTATTTGTATTCAGCCTCTTACTATATTTAGAAGGTTCTGGAAATTTCTGAGTTAAAAGTTACATTATTTTAATCGCATAAAAGTTGGTTGGCATGAATTCTTGGAGTGGGTTTAGAATTAATTAAAATGAAGTAAAGTTAAAAATAAAATAACGCGGATTTCACACACACGTGCGCGTTTACGTAGATTACCTCTGATGTAAGTAACCTTATAATCCATATTCATTTTTAATGTGAGGATATTCAGATCTAGTTAACTCGTAACATGTAATACCCCTATCAACGGAAACGTAGTTCGAACCTACGACTCACCAGTCATCAGTTTAATGTATAACCAACCGGGTAAATTTATGTGTATAAAAGTATCTCCTGTATCAGTTTTCTTGCACTTCTGCTAAACACATTTATATAATAGTAACGCCATTTCTTATGGTGTAATTAGATGCTACGATCCGTTCTAACGTTCCGAACTGTTCCGATCTGAAGGATCTCGATGATTCAAATTATGTGAATGTATCCTGCTTTGGTAAATTCTCCAAACCCTTTCTTGAGAACGTCAAATCTCCATTTCCGCTTCTTCCAGAGGATTTTCGAAGACTTTTTCGCGTGCAGCGTTGCGTGCGTCAAGTGTTGCGTAACAACCGGAGCTTCAGGGGAAGGGGCTATCCGATATATCAGGTCAACCAGACAGGCTCTTTTTTCATTCTTTCTCTCAATTGTTTTAAGGTTCTTGTCGGCCTGCCGTGCACGCGAGAATTAAGGGAAAGTGTTCTTGGTGCGGTTATGCAATCGTAACGAACGTTGACCGAGGAGATATTCTTATTTGTTTTCTTTGGGAGGCCGTTATTCATGGATTTTAATACATTTTCACCCGCCATGTTTTATTTCAGTTTTGCTTTTAAAATATATTTAAGAAACAACATGGATAATAATTTTATAACATGGGAATTGTATTTTTATTAATTGGAACAATCGTTCGAGTTAGTACCTGGATTTGATACATTTGGTGTGTGGTAGGTCAAACGTTTTTAAATCGTTTAATTTCTGGTAGAATGTTTCCATTACACAAGAACCGAAACAGCTTTCTTAAAAGCGCAGAATATATAATCGAAATATTCACATGGCCACAGCTCTTGTTTCCTTTGTTATATCTCGGAACTTTTCTGGGTTGTTTGGACATCAACTTCTATTTGTTCAATTCGCGGTAATATCATATCATGCTTTAAAATTTGTTTAGAGGTGATCATTTTTCCTATGTTCTATTATATATATATTTTATTTGTTATTGAATTACATTTGAAAAAATGTATTCTCAAAAGTATATGTAATTAACCCGACCCCCCCCCCCCCCTTATGAATTCTAAAAATAGTGAGTTTTAGATTTTAATTTTGTGAATTTGAAATCAATTTCTACCTCGGTGATGAATGGAAAAATATTCATTTTTTTAAAAATCTAGATTGGGAAATACTTGCCAAAAATATGTTCTTTGTCTTAGAATTACGGCATTTCTCCCCGGCCCTTGAATTCTAATGTATGTTTCCCTGATTTTGATAACTACGCGCTGTATGTAGATAAATCATATTTAATATTTTTGTCGATAATAAAAATGCACTTGGTAAGCACAATATTTCAAGAAGTTATGTTATCATTTATATTAATGTGGTGAGGAAAGATTTGTTATTAATCGGAATTGAATTTGTTTTACTTATGATATGCTTGTGAAATGTATTTATAATTAGAAATATTAAATATCTTTTTAATTTTGCGACAGAAAGCTCTTATTAAAATTTCATGTTCAATCGTTTATTGCGATTCAGTACAATATACACGAAATTAAATAATTACTTAGATCAGTTTTGGTAGGGAAAAACAAATCTTGTTTTTAAGAAAAATTATCCACCATTTGTTATCTATATTGTTAATAACATTAGTATATGTACAAAATATACTAATGTTATTAAAATAATATTAGTATTTCATATATATGAGAATTAATAGTATACGAAAAATATCAGTGCATTTATGTTTAAATAAATGCTTTTATGATACTGGTAAGGATGATCTATTATTATCTTGATTTTTTTTTTAAATTTTCTTTTAAGGGTAATTTTTACAAAATTTAGAGGGGGGAAAAAAGGTATTCGTTGTTGAAATTTTAATAATCGAACGACGTCCGGTGTTTCTTTTTTCCCCCCCAATATTTTCTTTGTTTAAAATGAGTACCTGATTTTGAGAAGCGAAAAATTGTTTGATAAGTTTCCTGAAATATGTATTATTTAATACTGGTGAATTGCATATTTTTCGTTTCCTCTTCTCTTTAATTCTTTTTCTCTCGTTCTGGCCAAGATGATACGGCATTAAAAAAAATGTATACTGATTTTTGGGACAGTACGATTGTGTGGTGCAGCATAGCCAAACTAGGCTTTTGTGTCATAAACATACAATCACTCACTCACTTTTGGGACCAATATTCTAACGAAACATTAAAAAAAAAAAAAAAAAAAATGTATCATATTTATCATTTTAAAAAATGCGGAATTTTAAAACTAGATAATTTGGGAAATCGTTTTTCGTGATTTTATTTCATTGAAATAAATTGCGAGAAATTCCGTTTGAAATAATAAAAAATTGCCTTATATTTAATCATCCTTCAAAATGGAATTATTGAATGGAAGATGTGCTTTATTGTTATTTATAATGAAATATAATTATGCTGATATTCGTTGCATTAAAAATTTAAAGGAGAATAAAAGTTATATTTCCTCCAAAAATAGACCTTTAACAAGTCACTAAAAAGCTAATATTTCTTCGCAAAGAGTAGACCTTTATACGCTTGGCGAACGTTTGGCGAACTTTTTGCTTGTTTGCTTTTTGAGACTAAAAGGAAACCTGTCCGGGGAAGAAAAGTTTTGTTTCCAAGTCAGTGAAGATAATGAAGATGTATCTTAAGTGTCATTTAAGAGAGTAGTTTATGTTTTTAAAAACGTATGGTATTGAACGACGTGTGTTGAAAGCGATTTACAAGTTAGTGAAATATTAAAATATAGATAATATTTTTTTATTTTTCTGTATAGCATTTTTATTACATCGAATAACTTTTTGAACGTTTTTGTAATGTGTTCTAGACAGAAAATGTTAGTTTTATGTTATGTCATGACCTTTCAAATAAAAATATTTTTTAATAGACAAATGGTCATGAAGAATCACAAGGCTTAGCAACTATCAGAATGAAACCAGATGACCAGGGTCGATTTGGATTTAACGTAAAGGTAAGTTCATTCGTGCTAAATTTTGAATTTATTAAATGAATAATTTTTAGTTAAAAATATACTTGAATGTTTTTCTTTGTTATGAAAATATTATATTAAATGGTATTTTATTATTCCATCGTCTGAATAATTAATAAAAAAATAGTCATGAAATATCGAAATGACAATGATATACGAATGCTTGTACTTTGTAATTAAATTTCGTCGAAAATTCGTATTTTTTATTTTGAATATTTATATGAATATTAATTTTAATGCATATTTTTTTTACAGTTTATTATCAATAATAATACAGTAGACTCAAAAGTTTGTAAGTAAATTTAATTTCGTGCATTAGAAAATACAAAATTCATTATAATTTAAATTAGCTTTGTACATTTGATAGTTTTAATTTCAATTGCTCAGTAATAAATAAAATTGAAACTCATTGTTTAGTCTAAATAATTTAAATTCAGGTTTATACATTAGAAACTTAGTTTTATACATTATGAAGTATATAAATATTTTTATATTTTTAGTTAAGTTCTAAATATATGCATCGTTAAAATTGCCGTAAAATATTCTTAAATTATTAATTAATAATGGGTTTTTTTGTTATAATTTTGCTAGTTTAATTTTTAACTTAAGAATTAAAATTATTCAGTCTTATTTATTTTACCCCAAAATTTTAATAAATTTGTACTTGAGTTTTGAAAAAACGAAATGTGCAGTTTTTATTCATTATTTAATAAATGTAACCATTTTGTTTAATCCTTATTTTATCTCATTTTGGGATATCTATTTCTCGGGAAATTTCTTGTTATTTTATCTCGATTTGAGATATCTATTTCTTGGTTGAAATTTTTCGATTATTTCATGTTATCATGCAGTTTCATATCTCATGTGCCTTTTTATTGTGATACAGGGTGGAGCAGATCAGAATCTTCCTATTCTAGTATCAAGAGTTGCACCAAACACTCCAGCAGATACTTGTATTCCTAGGTTGAATGAAGGTGACCAAGTGCTTATGATCAATGGTAGAGATGTTGCAGGCTTAACACATGATCAGGTATTATTGTAGTTAATCTATAAGTTTTTATTTTAAACTAATTATACATGAGTCTTACATTTTAATTCATTTTTTATTATAAAGAATTGTAGTTGTGTAACTCATTGGTGCAAAATAAGTCAATTATGTGTGTGTGTTAAATTTGGAATATGTATTTAAGTTAAAAAGGAATGGTATATCTAAAGAAGGGATAAAATAAAACGTGTATCTTACAGATGTCAATAGGCGTTGAAACGAGCATTTGACGTTTTATATTTTCAAGAAGTAATTAAATATATTTTGAACTAAGGTTTGTGTGACGTCAGGAGTATCGCGCTGAAACGTTGTTTTGGAGCTTCTTGAACTTAAATCCCATTAGGTGAATAATAAATAACTTTATTTTTTATACAAGTGAACTTTAATAATCTGACATTTTAAAAATTAGTTCTGTTAGAAACAAATGGGGAAAATATAAAAAGCGTAGTAAGAGGTTACTTGTATTTTAGTTAATTTAAAAATAGTTCTGTTGTGTAGATAAATACCCTCCCCGCCCCCCGTATTTGTAAAACTTTTTGTCGAAATAATAATCCCCTTGAAAAAGGTATCATTAATATGGAACCTTTGAAAAACTAAGAATTTAGTGTATTTTTGTAATGACGTATTTTGAAATTTATTATTTTGGCTTTTTCTTCTTGAATATAAATTTTATTAAGAAATGAGTTATCAAATGTATTTTCCCTTTAAATACATCTTTTGTTAATGAAAAGAACAATTTATTAATTATTTAGAATTTTTCTTCTTTATTTTCATTTCTAAATACAAATATATAATTTATATATGTTTTATTTGATATAGGTTGTGAAACTCATACGGGCATCTAGAGAGCGACATCCTGCCGAATTACTTTTAACTGTTCGACCAAATGGTAAAAAACTATTCTGTTATTTTCTTTAACTTCTCAATGTGAAATTTTAAGACTATTGATTAATGATACTATTTATTAATTATTAAGAAAAGGTCTCGAAAGGACAGAATTTTCTGTTTGATATTTTTGACTGAAATTATTGTATTTAGCTTTAATATAAATTTATTTGTTTAATGCTAGTGATTATTTTTATATATTTGATTGAAAATTTTAAATTTTTATTTTTCTGGATACGCTTTATAGTATTTTGAGAAATATTTTATCATTTGAATTGTTTCTTGTGCCCTTAAAGCTGGACATATTTTCGAAATTTATTAATGATTTTCAGTTTTTTTTTTTTTTTTTAATAATGTTGCTGCTTTTAACTTTTCAAATGGCCTAGGGGTCATGATCGCGGACGATGTTGTTTCCGTCGAGTCGTGGGTTCGAGTCCTGATGCCATTAAAGACCCGTTGATGTATTTTAAATCTTTTGATATTCCAAGTCCTCTCTTTGGCGTGATGTGGAAGTTTGGAAAGGGTGTTGCCGACTCAGGTGTCGTCTTCGTAACTTGATCGATGCTCAAAATTACGAGGGCCGTGACCAATAACCCTCGTATTCTACTCAGTGCAACATTAATAAACAATTAAACAATTTACCTTTTTAATTCAGTCCATTTTTTTAAGAATATGTACAAGACTATTCATATTTTATTTTAATAGTTTATGATGACGTATTAAACATTTTATGAGCATTTATTATTTTGTGCATGTTTACCTCGTATTCATATTTGTTTGAAATTTTTGTGTAGCTCATTTATTTGTTAAGACAGAATTCCAGATATTGCTCAAAACAATGAAAATAAAAAGGAAGAATATTATATTAATTACTTTCAAATGATATTATTTTGCAAGCAAATAGAATATATATAGTGTTTTACCATATACTTAAGATTGAAAAAAAAAATCAATTAAAATCAAAGTATAGGAGATCTGATTCTTTTAAAATAGTATTTTAATTCTTAAATGTTAAAATAGCCTAATGAGTATAATAAATAAAGGATAAATTCCACTTGATTTAATTTTTTTAAACATAAAGAAATTTTATGTTATAGTGTATGTTGGAGAAGATGTGGAGGAGCCAGATTTTCAATATATTCCTGATGCTCGTCATGTATCATCCAAAGTTCCCCGTTCAGATGTCCTTTCTGAGTCTATGTTATTACTGAGTGATGGACTGGAAAGTGGTGCTACTATAGCTCAATTTGAAGTACATAATACTTGTTGTTGAATATATATTGTTTTATAAGTTGTTGCATTTTAATTAAGATTGAATCATTAATGCATTATTGCAAAAATACAATGGGAGTGTCTTAGATAGTATTTATATCCTTTTTTAAATGATTGTATTATAAAATATCTTTTTTTACAATGATGTGTTTATACTATCCCAGTGCTTAATTGAAAAGGAATATTCACCTTTAAATAAATAGGTATTTTTTTTCTATTTTTGCTGCTGAAAATTGCATAAAATAAATACAGATAAATAATTTATTACACATGTTCAAATAATTTTCAAATTACCATTATATTTTCACAACTTCTCCATCTGTCAAACATAATTTAATGCTACAGATGGGGAACATGTACCTGCAGCTTGTTCTACATATATAAAACAAATCAGAGTATTTCAAATTGATTTTTAAATCTCACAAAAATGTTTGAGTTTGCTTACCTGTGTGTATTTATTGGTTTAATTAATTATATTCTTTTTAGTTGAAAATATTGATTGGTGTTAATATATTTTAGATAAGATTATTTATGTGTACTTTGGTATTTTTAAATGTAATTGAATATGTTTTCTTTGTTTACCTTCTTTCGTTTGTCCTGTGGCTAGATATATTATTGCTGGTATAAACATGTTATTCCATTCCAAAGTAGGAACGATATTAATTGAATTGTCTCCATATTTTTGAATTTTTGCTTTTCTATTAATTTGCTTTGTTTTAAATTGATTTGATTCTTAAACTGTTTATGATTTTTTGGGGTTTTAGAGTTTTGAATTATAGATAATTTGATTATTTAAGTAAAAATTTTGGTTGATTTCATAAGTATTTTTTTTATTTGGTTTTTGGTTATTTCTGTAATTATTTAATTTTTCTCTTTCTTTCACTTGGCTTTCGCATAAAAATGTCTGGTTCTTTAATAGTTTTTGTTTTTAGGTTTTAAATTTGTTGTTTAATTATCAAATGAATTTTTTAATGATTTTTTTTAAATATTTAGGTTTACATATATATATTAATAGTATTGATTTTGTGTGATCATAACATATAATTCTTAGATTGTTATATGTTGTGATTTTAATTATTTGTGTTTTGTTCTTATATACTGATGTTTACTCCTTATTTAAGTACTCTAATTCTTTGTAGCAATTGTACAGAAAAAAGCCTGGCATGACTATGAATATAGCAAAGATGCCTGAAAATTTAAATAAAAACAGATATCGAGACATATCACCTTGTAAGTATTATGGTCACATTTTTTTAGAATACTTATTATTGACAATGGAGGAAAAAATCTTCATCAAATTTAAATTAAAATAAGGTAATTTAATATATTGATATCATGCCATTTATTTTATTTTATTTTATTTTTAATCTGAATCTGTTATATACATAAAACAAAATGCTCTATATATACCTGTATGTTGGAGACTATGTCCATTTTTCAAATTTTACAGGAAAGTTGTTTAAAAGTTTGTATGTGTGTGTGTATTTATTTACAGCTTAGTTGTTGATGAATATTTTTTCAGTAAACCTATTTTTTGGACAATTCTTTTAAATTATGATACCATTTTAAAAAGCCATATTACTTTCACAAATGTTAGATGATTATTTTAAAAAATGGACGTAGTGCTCTTTACCTCTGGCATACATTCATAGCTTTTTGTAACTGGATTTCACATTTGATTAAACAATTTTTTAGTAAAATATGAAAATTTAAAACACTTTTAAGTATTTAATTTAATATAAACCAACTGTTGTTTTTTCTTTCATTGATTTTAAATCAATTCTACTGTGGATTGCAAAATGATTGCAGCCTGTAATTTTTGTAAATTGCTATATGGTAAGATAGATGAACTGTTCTGTGTTAAAAATTTCTAAATATTGGAATAATTGTTATTCATGAATTATAAATTATCTGATTGAAGTTCATTGTAAAAAAATGCTTCTTGAGGTTATGTATCGCAATTCATAGGTTATTTATGAAAAATGTGTTTCTTTTTGCGATTTTTAGCAAGATATGTTTATATGTGAATTTATTTTATTAGAATTAAATGAAATATATAATAAATAATTCAAATAAATTTAATATAAATTAATTAAATTATTTACATAAAAGTTCATTTATTTGTTGAAATATATAGCTAAAGTTATAACTAGTAGGAATTTTGTTGCCTTTTTTTATTTGCAAATAATCCATACTTTTGTTTAAAAAAATAAAGAAATGTATGCTCTCTTGAGAAAAAAAATTTTTTTTTACTGATTTTTAATAATTACTTGGAATGTTCATTAATTTCACAATCTTTATTATTTTCAATTTTTTAGATGATAGCACAAGAGTTGTACTTCTTGGTAGTTCAAATGGCGATTATATTAATGCAAGTCATGTGAATGTAAGTTTCTATAATCAAATTAGCTATTGTTAATTATTTTTGTATTAAAAACAAATTACATTTTCTTAAACATATACTCTAATTTTTCTCCCAAATTATTTTTACTTTTCAAGCTTTAATTATTCTTACTTTTTATAGATGGAAATTCCTACATCTGGAATAGTCAATAGGTATATTGCAACTCAAGGACCATTGCCTAACACTACGTTTGATTTTTGGTTGGTAAGTAACTTTTTGTATTTTTTTTCTTTCTCTTATTGAAATTTTATTTTGTAATATTCTGCAAGAGAGTGAATTTTATGAATTAACCTTCTTCAAACTCTATCTTAAATTTTAGTACAATAATATATGTCGTATTGAACTAAATATTTACTTCAAAAATTTTTAAAAAAAATGAAACTTGCATTTTCAGACTGTTAACTTATTTAATTAAAGTTATGTATTGATGTATAATAATAAATTCATTATTGTGGCTTTTAAAAATGTAAATGCTTTTTCTGTTTTAGGCATGTTTGATTGTATTTATTATATTTCTATGTAATACATTTATTCAACCTCAAAATTTTAAAAGCTTGTGATCATTTTTAATGAATTTTTTATTATTGTTCTGCTTTTAAGGGGACTCGGTACCCCCAAAATGACCAAAAAATCGATTTTTTATTTTTGTTTAGAAATATTCTATGAATAATTATCTTTCGATTGATGTACTACTTTTGTAAGTACGAGCACGAGAAGGTTTAAAAAAATGAAATTGAAAAATGTAAACAAACAAAAAAATTGTGACTGGACCACGCCCCTTTTTTAGAGATGTCAGTAATTTTATGTTATTTTTTTATCAATACTTTTCTAAAATTAATTTTTTTTTTCATTTTAATCATAACTGTATCATTTTAGAGTTCTTTTTTTGTGACTACAACTTTCATTACAAGCGATTTGTTGTTGATATTTCGTGTTTTGATTGTGTTGTGGATAGCGAGCTAATCATAAACACGTTTTATATTGAGAAAAAAAAACCCAGTTTTTATCAAGACTTTATTTAACTATTGTTTGTGGTTTATTTTTTTGAGAATTGAAGATATAAAATACCTCCCTAAAAATTCAAATGAACAGTAAACATCGTTAGTGCAGTGTCATTCAAATGAACAGTAAACATTGGTGTAGTGATGCTGATAATAAAGCTGATTCTACATAAGAAAAATTTGCTGTTCCTACTATCAGAATTGATTAGCTATTAAATGTTGAAAAGACTGAATCTTCCGTTACTGGAAATTTATTATTTGTGAACTTTGTTCAAATCATTAAACTGTTTGACAAACTGATGTGCCTGGAATTTGACAAAGACGTTCTTGTGCTTTTGAAGTTTGTGCTGTAAAATTAGCGAATAAAAGGCAAGCAAATACAGTTCCTGATATCAATTTATGGATTACACAAGCATTCTGCAACATAGATAAAGGTAATTCAGCCATCAAGAAATTTTATATCTCTCTGAATATCCTGCCTCTTTCATCGAGGACATACAGCAAATGTACTAAACTTCTTCACAAAGCCTATGGTATTGCTGCAAAGACTATGCTAAAAGAAGTACATACTGAAGCACGAAATGCATATGAAGTACCTGCTGATGTCCCATTTGTCGACATAAGTGTTTCTTTCGATAGTATTTGGACGACACGAGGTCATACATCTTTAATTGGCATTGGTTGTGTCATCGATATACTCACTCGCTATGTTATTGTCTTTGAAGTTATGTGCAAAGTATGTCGACATTGTTCCATAGCAAAAAGAGAACTTTGAAAGTCAAGTGCAAAATATGATATGTTGAGTGAAGAGTATAAGAAGTAGTGTGATTTCAATCACACCGGTTCATCGGGTTCGATGAAAATGGAGACAGCATTGATACTGTGGGGAAATATCGCAATCATTGGGATTTCAATATCCTACATTATTATCTGATGTAGACTGTATAACTTTCAATTACTTATCTGAAAGAAATATCAATGAAGATAATGTCAAAATAAAAAAAGAGGAATACATAAACCATAGGAGTAAAAGGTTAGGTACTGCTTTACGGAATGCTGTGAAGGAATCGAGAGCTCGAGACATCTCATTAGGTGGAAAAGGTTATGCAACTTTGAAAGAAACTACCATAAAGAAATTAACTTCTTATTTTCAGAAGACCAAATTAAAAATATGAAGTGTCATCAAGACTCTATAAGCTATATGCATATCTTTTGGAAAATGCACACATGATATTGGTGTAATACTGGAATCTTGAAAAAAATTGTTTAGAATGAGACGCAAGAACTGAAAAGATCAGTGTACATATAAACTAACAAAGAAAGCAGTTTTAAAAAGAGAAGCATTAATGATAAAAAAAAAAGGAATGTGTTACACATAGACCAGGATACTTTTGAGGTTTAAATAATAATATAAATATGTATCATAATTTTTTTCATTATAAAATCTGCATGTATAATTTTTATATTAAGGCAATTAATATAATTTTTTTTCCATAATTTGTGTTTTTATTCATTATATATATTCTTATAAATATAATATAGGTGATATATGAAGAAAAAATTTTAAAAATGGTTGTGTTTATTATTGTTTTACATTTTCCTACATTTTCATTGTTCGTTAATTGTAATTAACACCTGGAAAAATATTATCAGTTATTAAAAATATCTCATGAAATTTTGTGAAAATGCTATTATTTCAAAGAAAAACATATAGCTTATGATATAAAAGGGTATTTTAAGTTAATTGAAGTATATAATATTTATTTTTTCAGAGTTATAAACTTTAAAAGGGTTTTTCTCAGTTTGTGTTTTTTCGATACATCATTGCATTTAAAATGCTACTCCTCCCACAAATATTAATCAATCACTTCCATTTTTTTTCTGTGTGTTATATATAATACATGTAACAAAATTAGGGATCCATTTTGCAAAGAAATCAATACTTTTTTTAAAAAAAATAATAATGTAAGAGATATCTAAGTTTTCGTTGAATTTTAGCATGCCGACCTACATTTTATTTTTTTTCTCCAAAACTCAATAAGTTATTACAAAATCGATCCCTAAATTTGTTTAAAATATCCTTGAGAATATTACAAAAAATTTTCATAGTAAAAAATTAATAAACAAAGGAGGAGTAGGGTTTTGAAAATTTTCAAATTTTTTTAAAAAAATTTAAATTTTTAAAATTGTGTTAATAATATATCCAAATTTTCACATCAAATCATTTTCTTGAATAGAAACACTTCAAAGCTTGCTAAAACCAAATTTTTAAATGCATTAATAAAAAAAAAATGGTTCAGGGGTACCGAGTCCCCAAATTTTTTATTTTGTGTTTTTTTTTTTTTTAAATATAGTATAACTGTAACAAAAAAAAAAAAAGATATGTTTATTAATCAATAATATTTTTTTCTTCTTGGTAGATGGTTTGGGAACAACAATCAACACTAATAGTAATGGTTACAACTTTAATGGAGAGAGGCAGGTCCAAATGTCATAAGTATTGGCCTAAACTGTATGAATCCTTAGAAATTGGCTTTCTACAAGTTTCATGTGTACGAGAACAAGAAACTTCATCCTTTGCATTTAGAGAATTTACTTTAATAAATTCAGAGGTCTGTGAACATTTAATTTATTGGTGTTATTAAACTTGTTTATTTTATTATACTTGAAATTCATGTGAAATATAAAGAAATTTATATAATTTTAACATAATATTTGAAATTATAACAAATGTATTAACAAAGCTATTAAAATTTAATCTATATACTTAATGTTATAAACTTTTAAGCTAGAAAATATTTTGCAGAAATTTGTGTATATAAATTGTGTATAATTAAATCTAGCATTTTTTAGTATTTAGTACTCAAATATTACTCTCAAAATCAGTATCGTAGATTTGCTTTTAAAAATGAGTATTTAAAAAGTTAAAAATCTTTTATATAAAATGACTTTTTTACATTTTCTATTTTTGAATTGAAATTTGTAATTTATTGACTTAACAGAATAAAGAAGAAAGGCATATTACTCACATGCAATATACAGCATGGCCAGATCATGGAGTTCCGGATGATGCTTCAGATTTTTTGGATTTTGTCATGCAAGTTAGGCAGAATAGAGTCGGCATGGTTGATTCTGCTATAGTCCACTGCAGGTAAAACAGCTCATTGTTCAATCATGGACATTCAATTTTTTTATGTCAAAGCCTCAAAATAATTTTTTTAAAAAAATGTATCATTGTTTACCAATTTTTGAAAAGAAAGATTGCTTTTTTTTTAAATTTATAAATTATTTGAGCATTTTTGTTATCCATCTAAATTTACTTTGAATACGATTTTTTAAAAGGTCAAAGCCATTTCACATACATACTACCGTTTTCTTTTTCTTGTTGAAAAATTTATCCCTCCTCTTTTGATCAATCATAGAAATTCCGTTTTGCATTTGAATGAAGTATATTTTACTAAAATTTACCAAGATTTGAATAAAAAAACAATTATCTTAATTGCACATTTGAACCAAATATTGTAACATATAAATAAAGGAAGGTGATTATTTTATTTTATTTTGTGCTGCTTTAAAAAGGGACACTTTTAAATATGTATTTATATTAAACTGAAATGTACTATGTTTTAATTTAGGATATATTTTAAAATAGTGCCTTTTTATATTTCATAGTGCTGGCATTGGTCGTACTGGTGTATTAATTCTAATGGAGACTGCAATGTGCCTTATTGAAGCCAATGAACCTGTCTATCCTTTAGATATCGTGAAGGCAATGCGAGATCAAAGGGCAATGTTAATTCAAACGACTGTAAGTATTAATGATATCTTTTAATTATTTTAGAATAGTAGATTTTTATGATGCATAATTTCTGTTGTGTACTCATATTTTTTGCACATATGATTTTGAGATAATGATTAAAATTTGATATAGTTAATTTGGCAAAAGTTAAAATAATTCAACAAGTTTAATGGTGAATGAAATTCAAGTATAACAAAAAATTTTTAGTGATGTAATGGTTTTGTATTTGTGTATGAGGCTTATAATTTGTACTGCCTTGTTCCCAAATAAAGAACTTTAATTTATTAATTCTGTCATAATTGGTGAAGTCTGTGTTTTCAGTTTGAATAGTTGCATTTTAAAAATCTTATTTTTTTTATGAATTAAACTGAATGAGAACTGTTATGATTCAAGAAAGTTATATTTATATTTTAATTTTGTTTTGTGAATTCTAAATCTAAACTACATTAATTAGTTTCAAAAATTAAGTGAAAAAATTTAAAGGTAAAATAATAGTAAAAAAAAAAAAAATTAAATTACAATTTGTTTTAAATTAATTTTAATGAATTAATGATTAGTATTTCTCATTTTTAAAAGTTTTGTTTATATTTTAGAGTCAATATAAATTTGTTTGTGAAGCCATCTTGAAAGTTTATAATGGTAAGTCTTGGATTCTATGTTATTCTCCCTTTTCATTTTTCGCAGTTAATTTGTTAAAATTTTTATCAAAATAATCATAAAGTTTTAATAATATATAAGTATTATGTAAAAATTTCCATAAAGAAGCTAGGGGAAATCTATTGCATAATTACAAGATCTATTCATTGAGGACGAATGGAAAAAGCAAGCTATTTGTTTCATATGTATAGAATTATATATGTATTTAGTAAAGCAAAGGTTACTGGTAGGTTGCCTGTGCTCTTATAATGATCTGTGAGAAAATTTAATATAAAAGTTATTTGATTTCACTTTCAACAACATATTGATGTGTAAAGGATTTATTATATTATGTAGCTAAATAAATATAACTGAAAACTTTAAATACAAACAACGTCACTAGTTCATAAACTTATTTTAACCAGCTATTAGTAATATCATGAATATTATTATTAAAAATATATATTTCATATTAATAAAAAACTTTTTATTGGCCTATGTATTAATTTTATTTTCCATGTCTTTTATCTTTGTAATGAGTTGCATAATCATGTGATTGTAAAACTGAAATATAACTTTTCATTTTAATTTTAGAGAGAATAGTAAAGCCTTTGAAAGAGTACCAAAGGTGAAAGTAAATTCTTGTGTTTGATGGAAAAAATTTAGCTGATTCCCTTCTGTGCCTCACTATTCAATTTCCATGAACACAAGATACCCATGAATTCATGACTTGTTTCATCACTGAGGAACAGAAAATATCATTAGATTTGCAATTTTCATGGAACTGTGTTTACAATTTTAAAAGGCTACTACCTGTGAATATGAAGAGATTGCTTGATGTTAGAATTTTATGGACATAGTTTTGAGTTTGATTAGGTTTCAGAACTATTTAAGATGCTGCATTGTTGGTGCTTTTGTTAACTTGTAGCTAGCCCAAAGCCAATGCCATGTTTACCATGGGCCTAGTTCTTCGTACATTTGTATGGGTTTATTTTTGTAGAATGTTTATACATTTGTATATATACAAAATACAACTGTAGATATTTTGTATTTTGGTGTAAGGAGTTCTATTGTTAATAGTGTATATTACTCCTTCAATTTGCTGGTATTCTGTACTTTATTTTTAGTTTGTATAATCTGTGAAAAAGTTTATTTAAACCTAAAAGTATTAAATTGTATAGAAACATGTATGTATGATGTAAAGCTTAAGTTGAAGCTGTAAATAAAGTCTTTGCACGGGAATGGAAATTATTTGAAAGAAATGTATTAAAATTTTAATCGCTTTTTACTTGGATTAATTAAGAATGAAAAATATGCTAAAACTGATAATTTTATATATTTAGTTTCAAGCATGCTAAAAATAATAATTTATTTATGCAAAATGTTTCTGTAAAAGGCCAGATTGAAATATGTGAAATTTAAAATTTGACTTGTACTTGAATTTTTAATTAAGTATATTCATTTTTCATCAATTTGAACTTTTGGTCCTTTTCCGTGAAAAAGAACACTTGAAGTAATGTACATTTCATTTTATTAATGAGTGCCATACTCAATTCCATGTCTTTAAATAGTACTGTCCATGTTCACTATTTTTTGACTTAACTATTGCAATAATTTTCAAAGTAGCTTTGTAATAGAAAATCTGTAATGTTTTTTTATGGTAAGAATTTTTTTACATGTATTTAATGTTTTTATATGTGGAAAATCTTTTAGAATATTTAGAATTAAATATCAAATTGTTTTTAAAAAGAAAAGTCTGTCTTATTGCATTTCATATGAGTATTCATCTTAAGCTTCTATAGAAGTTTATAGTTTTAAGCTTTTTTCTTTTGTTGTAAACCAACATTTTTAAAAATATTTTATGATTGGGGATTGTGAATTTGCGTAATTTAAAAATTATTGAAAAACTCCATTGCTGTTTGTTAAGAGCATTTATTTTTCATATGTTAAAAACAAATAATTTTTAATAGGAGCTGTTAATATTTTAAATTGTTAAAATGAAATATAATTATTCATCAACAGACATGCAAATGTATGAATTTCTTTCTTAGATTACTGATGTATTACACTCTTACTCACATTTACTTGGCAATAAGCTATGGACAAATGTTATTAGAATATA
Source organism: Nephila pilipes (assembly GCA_019974015.1). Classification (NCBI taxonomy): domain Eukaryota; kingdom Metazoa; phylum Arthropoda; class Arachnida; order Araneae; family Nephilidae; genus Nephila; species Nephila pilipes. Next base: position 160,823 of record BMAW01033625.1, on the reverse strand, counting down.
AATAATATCGTATTGCATTGAAAAAGTTTTTTTTTTTTATTATTATTTCTTAGTATTATTTAAATATAAATTAGCAATTATTATGATTGTTTATCCCCTTATCTAAAATACGTTTCCTTGTGAATTTATTCATTTAATTTTTTCTACCTATGAAAGTAATTTTTTTAGAAAAGGCATTTTCATGTATGGAAGGGATACAATCGTGGCTTTCATGTCAGTAAATATTGATGAATTTTAATTTTAATGGTATGAAAGGAAGGTGTAATTTTTTGGGAAAATTGTTATAAGCTTGATTTTTAAAGCAAATATTAAATATTTCAGAGTGTGTGGAAGAATGAGAATTCTTTTACCATGACTTTCATTACAATGATTAGAAAAATAACTATCATTGCATTTTTATTTTTCAAAGAATCATTTATTTATCAATGTTCATTTTTACAAAATTAGAATAATTAAAAATGTATACAAATCATGGTAACTATTTCCACTTCAACATGTATCTTTTATTTGAGAGTATAATAGGTATTTTATCAAGAATGAGCATTGGGTTTTATATAAATGTTTATCTTTTTTATAACATGATATGAAACAGCCACATCCTGAATACTTGTAATAATTCAAAATGCATTTAAAACCTGTTTTAGTGTCACTGTTTATAATTTAATAAAATCTGGCTATATGAATAAGGAGAATTATTTTTAAATATGCATTTCTATAATATTTTTGTATGTGATATTTGTTGCCAAGATTTTGTTGTTTTCTCACTTAATTTTTTATATCATTGTTCATTTGAAAACATTTTTGGATTAAGTGAGCTTTATGAAATAATTTTTGAAATTTTACATTTGCTGTTAGATTAAATATTCAATATTAAATCAATTTTTATGTTTTAAGTTTATCCTTAGTTTCAAATTTAATTTAGTCCCATGTTTCTTACTTGGAGATCTTAGATTGTTGAATATTATAACTAAACTTTTTGTACTGCTCTTTGTTGTGTAAAATATTTAAATCACTTGCTAGCCTATCTTTTTATGAATTCTAATTAGTAAAATTGTATCAATTATGAACTTCCCAAGTATGTTTTTAATGCATTAACATTCAATTTTTAAACATTTACTGAATTTTCATAGTCCATTTTTTCAAAAGACTAGGGTTGTAGAAACATTTTTTATGAGTTTTATGCAGCCTTTTATACATAGTACTTGTGATGTAGTTAACTTTTTTTTTTAATTCAGTTGGTTTAGGAATATAATAGTTTAAATCGTGAAACATAATAGTTTTTATTAAAAATGCACTGTTCTTCTTTATAATATTTGAATAATATGTGCAATTTCATGTGCTAAAATATCTCATTGTCATTTTCAAAGTGTGAAGTACAATTGTACCCAAATAAAAATTCAGAAAAAAAATGTGAAAATAAAATTGTTATGAAAGATTTATTGGAATTTTTTGTTGTGAATCATTTTGGAATTGAAATTTTTTTATTGTTGTCTCAATTTAAACTAAAAATATTAATTAAAACTGATTAAAATATTTTACGTGAAACTTCAATGAATTCTTCTTTTGTGACATTGCCATCTGTGTCATTATCAGCAATTTTTATCATTTCCTATAAATATAAAATATAAATTAATATTCTCACATTACAGAGTTTTGCATATTTTTTCAAAGTTAGTAAATTAGCTGTAATTGTTGTTTTTTTTTTTAATTGTGTTTTACATTAAAATCCTTTGGAAAAATATTCTGTTTTTATTTCAATTTTAATATTTTTTGGTTCTTTCAATTTTAATAATTTTTTGTGCTCCTAATTTGCTTTTTATAAATTAATTATTACTTATAAATAACATTAAATTTGTTTGACTTTAAAATAATTTAAACTTTTTTATCTCAGAAAGTTGAAAAAAATGTTTGTCTATTTATTTAAATAATATTGAAATAAAAAAGTTTATTAAGAAATCATTAAAAATTTTAAAAAAATATTGGTAAATAAAAATTGTGTAATTTTTTTTTACTTCAATGTTAAGGCTGTCTTCACCAAATGTCAACAAGCCTGGTTGAAATTTGGAACACATTTCTAGACGGAAAATTGTTCATATTTTCATGATAGCTTGTAACATTGTAATACATACATTTTTTTATGACGCAGTACTCTTAAAATTTAAAAATGTTACAAAATGGCACCATTTTTTTCTTGAACATGCAAATTTCAAAACTCATTCATCTTTATAGAATAGGAGACAAATCACAGAACATATTTTACGTAAGAAAAAAAGAAACCGATTCAGATAGAAATGAGGAATATTATAAAATATGATACTCTCTGAAAAGTAGCGAAGTCGAAAAAGAACTTAATGTTTGACCCTGTACACCATTTTGTTATCCAAAGAAAAAGTCCTCTAATTTCGGCTTTCTTCTATTACATTATGCAAAGATAGCCTTAGATGTAGAAAACTAATTTTTGGAAGTTGAAGGCATTAAAAATGTAAAAATTGTATGTGTAATATTTTTTTTAAATTGCTAGTTTTTTTTTTAAAAAAAACTTTTTTGAAAAATGTAACTGATTATCTAACCAAAATTACAATCTTGGAGCAGTATTAACATTACTTATATAACATTATAATATATATAGTGTTTCAATAATAAATTAAAAATTGATTTCTTTAGAATGTATTATAGTTTTTTTTATATGTAAAAAAGAAAATTTTGTGTTTTTTCTCTAAAAGTGGCAATAATTTGCTTCAACCTAATTATAAAATTATTTATAATTTGCATGCATTAAATAAAAATATCTGTAATAGAAATTCTTTTGAAATAAAATGTTCTGAAATTAGAGGAACTTATGCATATATATTTAGTTTTGCTCTGCTCTAAATTTTCTTTAATTTAGTGGGGAAAAATTCATTATAAATTCTATAAATTTCTCTATATACCAAAATGAAATTACACCCTTTTGTTTTAAGCACTAGGCTAATCTGTTAATTAAAGAAATACGATTTCACCGAAAACCGTTTGGTGAAATAATTGGGAAATAGTTTAACATAAAATTGAAAGCAAGTCTTGGTGTGGTAGTGTGATCTCATTAGGAGTTTTAATCTAAATCATTGTTCAAAATTACATATTCGGTTCCTGATAGCTTTTCAAGTATAATGTGGCATTAATTTAAAAATATACATATCTAAAAAAAATTATACCTCAATTTCTTGATCTGCCGTAAAGAATTCCAATTTATGGGCCAATTTCTTCAGTTCCTCTATTGAAATGACACCAGTTCTATCAATATCAAATTCTTGAAATGATTTCTCCATTTGTTCATCTGAATCTATGTCATTAATAATGAGTAACATCATTCTTTCATAGTCTTCTCTGGATATTTCATCTAGATAAAAAATTATTTCAATTTTTATCTGAGATATCACGTCATTAAATTTCCAATGGAAATTTATTATCATCCTTAAGTTAACTATTTTCTATTACACTCCAGTAAAAAATTTAATATGGATCTTATTTTTAGTTTCTGATTCAAATAAAATATATGTAAAATTCACTCACAGCCAAGCTTCAAGCAATCGAACTCAATTACGACCTTGAAGGATGCTGGTGCGACCTAGGCGCTCCATGAAAGTATAATGTGCGTGTGTGCCTTAAGGCTCTCGTCGACACTCCAGCACTAATTCCCAAGCTTCCAAGAAGTTACTTTTTCTCTGATTTCTTAAAGTACTTTTAAATATTTAAGATCAGAACTCGCATGCGGCACTAAATTGATCATAAAAATATTTTCAATAATGGGAGAGGGGATTAAAAAAATAAATAAAACTCTAAAAGAGAAACCTTCTTTCCCTCTGTTATTTCAAATGCACTTAAAAAAATATTTAAAAATTTATTTTGTTCATGTAATCAGAATTGTCATCAATGTAAACGAAGAAAAAAAAAAGAGGGTAAAAAGAACAGAATCCGCCTTTTAGTGAGAGAATACGCACTACAGTGCAAACTTAATAACTCGAATTTCCTGAAAAATTCGAGTTTAGGAGTCTGCATTTTCGAGTAAATTACGAGGCGTGGCTATTAAATAACGAGACTGACACTGCCACAGAAAAAAGTACACATGCACCAAACGCCAGTTACCGATGGCTGTTAAGATGAAGCCTTCTTTTTCGAATGCAATGTCTCTCGTTTATGTAAACAAATCCATATACCCGAGACCTTAGTTCGCATTAGAGTTTTTTTTTTTGTTTCACCGGAAAAATGATAAGTGAGCAACAAATTGTTGTGCAATTTCACAAGAAACTTGGAGAAACCACTACTGAAACAAAAATTTATTGAAAGAAATGTATGGCAATGAATGCTTATTGCGTGCGCATGTTTTTGTGTGGTTTAAGCACGTCCTTCCACGTCAAAAACGGATGACAATATCGAAAAAAGGGGTTATCTGGTTCGATCTAACCATTTATTAAGTGTTCGTGCGATTGTTAAGATTGCAGGAATTGACAGAGAATCCGTACGACAAATTTTTCCACCAAAAGTTTGCGCCGCTCATTCCACCTTGTCTGTCAAGAGGTTTCTAGACAATTACTTCATTCAATGTTGAACCACCGCCTTATTCGCCAGATCTTGCGCCATACGACTTTTATCTGTTTTCTAAGATGAAATCTGCATTAAAAGAAACAAGATTTGAAGCCGGAAAGAGAAAGCGGCACGTGTCCTGAAGGGACTGATAAACAGAAGAAGACTTCTGGCACTGTTTCGGAAATGCATCTGAATCAATGAAATTTCAACACAAAAAAATGTAAAACATCACTATTCAGGGAATTAAATTTTAATTAAAACTATGTAAATTCGAGAAAAGAAGAAAAAGGTAATGGCATGCAAGAAGATAGGGCGATGTTGTTAAAGATCCCTAGGGCACTCAGGAGTACGTCATCCTTATTTATCAAACATAATAACCTTTGGCGAAAAAGGAAAGATCACTCAGGTGCCTCTGTTTCATAAATATCGTACTTATTTAACTACTACATGAAGAGCAGAATAGAAGTAGGTAGCTACATGAAGAGCAGAATAAACTGCAAGTTCACTTTTTCTAAAATTATTTGCTAATTGTTGGACAGCATTTTGATCTTCAAAATTAAAAAAAAAAAAAAAAAAAAAAGGACATTTAATATTTTGTTTAGTTATATTTTAAAAATTTTCTTAAATTTAAAATAAGTTATAAGCATTTTTTTTTACACATTCCTGTGCAATACATCCCCCCTAGGTTTCCCGTTCTTTTTCCTTATCAATCTCCCTAGAAAGTTGAGCTATAATTTCCCCATCAATTATTATGCCTTTCATGAGTGGTATCTTCATGTCATTTCTTGTTCATTATCTCACTATCATTTTTTTAACCATACGATCACGGGTACAAAAAAATTTTCTGGAATAATATTAAATTTTAATTTAATTCTTAACTTTATGAAGCCGGGAGTGAGATGCCGTTTCATTAGGAGGAGAATATATATATATATATATTTCATTTCATATTATTCATATTATTTAACTTCTGATTGAATTCTTGATCTACACAACTTCGCTTTCTTCAGTATTTTACTGCATCTAAAATTTTCTTTGTTCTCCCAAAGAATAATAAATAGCAGCATGACACCACATTAGTGTTTCTCAAACTATGATGAACTTACCCATATCTGTATGCTAGCGACTAGAAGGGAAAATGCGAATACATTTGAAAAGAAACACATAAGTACTTCTAATTTATAAAAAAGCTTTTAAGAAAAACAATACATGAAATATTTATATGTCATTTCCAAAGTAGACTCCAAAGACAATCTTATGTGTTTATGGTTAGTCAGATAGTTATGTGAACTATAACTGTATCACTTACCAATAACTGCTATTACCGATTATACTATCTTTAACAAATGTTATCAGATTAGTTTGTATTAAAACAAAAATATTGTGTTTGTTTATATTTTGAACCTCAGTCAAGTGACGAGGATGACATCTGAGCTGGCACCCCTTCTCCTTACTTCCACACTATGCCAACGGGAAGACTTTTGGTTCCGACAGATTTAACGTGCATCAGCCCCGGCTACACGGCGTGTGTTTTGCGGCCAAGGATCGAACCCGCGACTGAACGAAAATTGTCGGCCACGAATCCGAAACCATGACCACTAGGCTACCGCGGCTTCAAAACTTTTTCAAAGTAACAATAAAGAAGTGTTTTAGGTAATAATCAGAGAGACATATTTATATGATTTCAAATATAAATTTTATATAATACACTTTTCCTCCATAACGTAAAGAAAATAATCACATATCTTGTCCGCAATATTGGGGGAAATCAAAGCAATAAATGAAAGTAGCGATTTTGTGATATTTATAAGTGACTACAACTTAACACATTTAAAAAAATTTTATTCATAGACAATTGTATGAGTCTACGACATTTCAAATGTCCCAAATGGGGTATTACTATTTTGAAACTCTGTATCTTAGAGTTACATTTCAGTTTAATATCATTTATTCAAAGGGTGTGTCTGTTGTATCTAACCTAACATTACTCAAGAGTACTTTGGAAGAAAAGTTTGAGAAACACTAGAGTAGTTAATAATTTTATATTATGAAAATGTTTGTGTGTTACATTGAAGGTCGAAACCGTTCTGCAAAAGGGCAAACCATTGATTTTTCCTACAACATTTTATTTAGAAATATTCCATCCATATTTTAAAGTGTTCAGTTTATCCTCTATGTTGTTATACATGGAACTACTTTCCTGAAAAAAATAAGTTCTACTATTTTTTGAGTAATGAAAAGTTTTGTCAAGATACATTACAATTTGCAGAAAAACAAGAAACAAAACTATACAAAGTAATTATTGATCACAAAACACTTATAACTTACATTTTAATTATTTTCTTATGTAAAAAAATTGAAGGAATAAAACTCCTTTTAATTCGCAAATTTATTTTTATTATAGGAATGTATATATTGTAAAAACCGTGGTAGCCCAATCGGTAAAGCAAGGGGATTTATCGAATTCGAGACTAATTTCCTGTGAAATCTATAAGACGAAATAATGGGATTTGCTACTTCTCAGTAAATTTAGCTATATCTCAAATCTATCACGTGGAGTGGTGCCGAAGTTAGGAACGAAAGGAGCGATTTAGTGATGGAGCGTGGATTTCTACCACCCGGTGCAAACAAGTTTGCAACCTCTCCATAGAAATAAATAATATCAAGAATACATTGCACTCGCGTAATATTAATTTACTTTGTTAATACGTTAAAACGAATAAGTAAGATTTTACGAGAGTAAAACCGCAAAACTATTGATAAGTTTAAAAATAAAGAAAATATGTATTTACCTCCTATTATGTATTATGTACTCCTATATATTCGACGAATCGTACAAAACAAATCAACATGACATTTAATAATATATAAATTTAGATACACAGGAAACTTTGTTAAAGTGTAAAGTAAACAATATTAACGCAACACTGCTCTTCTAAATGACAAAAAAAGTTGAAGAAGCTAAATATTACCTGCTCACCGTCTCTCTGTGTGTCGTTCAAGGACAAAAAGACAATATTTCAAAAATCAAAACGGATATACTAATTGCATCTGTTGCGTGCCAATAGCGGAACGCGACCAGCCGCATCCATTTAGAAATTCTAAAAGTGAAATTTATTTTCTTATTTTGAACAAAATATTTGAGCTTTTATTTAACTTCACGTAAATGTTAGTATTTTTATTTAATTCAAATCTTACAACTCCATTTTGAACCACTTCCATTTGTCCAAATGCCTTGAAATTCTGCATAAGTACGAGTACCTGTGTAGTCCCGATAATAATACAGTTGTCTGATACAATAATCATGCCCGATGATACATAAAGAATAAGCCAGCTCTGCAGCTTTCTGCCGCACCACATATCTGTGCTCCCCGGGGCCATGACTCCCCCTGCAACCCCTGCGCTGGACCACTGGAGCGACATTAGATTTAGATTGTCATTTGGTCATGAATTAAAAATCTGGTAGTTTGTCTCTGTGAAATTAATGTATAAAAGTTTTAAAGTGGGTGATACCACTTTCTGGAGGATGCTGAAAAAGGTTATGAAAGATGTAGGAAGATAAAAATTATTATTGGGGGGGGGGGTGGAGGTGAAAGAGTTGAATTGTTAAGGAATGCACGCTAATCCCATTCAATTTTATTCATAATTAAGATAAAGTCGGAAAAATAATTTTAAAAATTCTGATACTGCTCTTTAAAGAAGGTAGGATCGATAAGAATAAAGCTTTCTATCATCAGAATTTTTGCGAAGAACAATTTTACCGTGTTTTCAATAATAATTCAAATTTTTCACAAAATCTTTGAATGGATTGAACATGAAATATTCAATAAATTTACCATAGCACTGAATTTTTCATTAATCATTCTTTGAAACACTGATATTCATAAAAAATATTGTTTTATTTAAATAAAAAATAAATAAATAAATGCTCATATCTCTATACCAGAGCGTACAATAAGCAAAACGTTTGAATCTGTAAATGTTCACAAAATTTGTTTATTGATATTGCTATTATTCAGTTATCAATATGTATGATATACATTTAAAAAAAAAGACAAATATTTTGTTTTATAAACATTTGAACCTTCTTTCTACTTGCGATGAGGTTTACAATTGTGTACTGTTGTGTTTCGGAAACTTAGATTCCCGGTAAGCAGAAATCGGCACCACTAGGTAAACAATTTCTGTATCAATATATTGAAAAATAGGGCTTTCACCGTAATTTTTTCAAGGAAAAAAAGTTATAGGGTAAATTTTGGAATTTGTGATCAAAATCGCCTTCAATTGGAAAGAAATCGGTTTCAATAGTAAAGAAATTTACGAATCAATTTTTTGAGAAAAGTCGGCTTTTATCATATTAAAAAAAGAAATCAATGGGTCACTGTCGTACAGAAGTTGAAATTAAAAAAAAAAAAAAAAAAAAAACACACAAACACCCACACACATATTTCTTAGGAAAAAAAAAAGTTATAAGAGGAATTTGGGAGCTTATGTTCATAATCGGTGTTTTTTCAGACAAAATCGGGAAAACCAGGTGTCTTCACTATTGGCAGTTTGGGAGCATTCTAGTGATATTCGGAATCTCTTATGCATATTCAAATTACAACAAAAAGCTGCTTATTGGGACTGCTGTAAGAAATTCTATTCTTCGAAAAATATTAATGTTTGGAAATATTAGAAGTAATATTTACTTGAATTCTTAGAAGTTCCTTTATCAATTAGTTTCTTTATTTTCTTGGAAGTTGGTTCTATTCCAAGTGCTCTTAGAGTAACCTATAATATAATTTTATGAGATCTATTAAAATCATTATTTTGTCATTGCTTAAAAATCCTTTTAATAAAAATATATATAAATACTTTTCACATTTAGAGATATCAAAAAAAAAAAAAAACTTTGAGTTCTTTTACTTTCTAAGATACATGTGTCTTTTTTTCATTTACATTCATTATTTCAATAATTACTTAAATTTAATTATGATTCCAAATACTTATGATATATTTTCTGTTGAAAAAAAAGCATTGTTAAAATATTTTGCTGAGCAATGTAATATTTGGAAAAACTAGTTACTCGTGCTTATGATCTCATGTCTTTTATCAAAATTTAATAAATGAACTATGCTAAAGATAAATAAGGCCAGATATTTGAGTTTCTAAAATATATGAATCATATATAATTTAAGTGTACGTGTTAACTGTATTATTGAAATAAGATAAATTTAATTTGTTTGAAAGGCATGATTAAAATTTCATACATTAAAAGATATTTTCTTCTCCCGCATTAAAAAAAAGATAAATGAATAAAAAATAAGATTAAAAATGAAATAATACTAGTAATGAAGATATGTAACTTTATACAGATTTTCTCCAATATGTTCTTTTTTTTAAAAAAAAAATAATAATTTATATTGATGGTGCATTTGCTAAAATTTGTAGTGTCTCTGCAAATGATTGATTAAATTGTTTTACTTAAAAAAGCATTGCGAGGGCTATTGGCGATGGACATCGCAATTTTGAACCTTGGTCAAGTGAAGAGGACTACACCTTAAGTGGTACCTCCTTCTCCAAACTTCCACACCACACCTTCAGGAGAACCAGAGACCTTAACTAAATTTATCGTGCATCAGCCCCACTACACGGCCAGTCCTCGGAGCATCAAGACTTGAACCTACAACTCGACAAAAACAATGCTGACTGCGAGTTTGCGACCACGACCACTTGGCTATGACTGCCACGTCTCTTTACATAATGGAGTTCCATTAAAATAGCTTTAAAATTTTCTTCCATTTGCGTAGAGTATATAAATTCGAATGAATATTGATATGAATAATTATACACATTGCTTAGTAATTCAATCCAAGGATTGATTTAAATGGAATAAACAAATATTTTCAACTAATGAATTTATGGCGAAGTTTCAGGGAATATTCTTTACAAAATTGTAAGAGATATTTTGCTTCAATTGCAGCCGAGTTCTGAAGGTTAAGAACATTAATTAAAAAAAAAAAAACAGCAACAAAAAATATTTTCAGTTCAAAAACGTTAATAGTAACTGCTTAACCAGCTCTATAAATGACTCAGGAGAGATGGTATTCTTATTAATGACTCATGATTGTTTTAGCTAATTATATTTCAGCTATTCCCTTTTATATTGAAAGCAATGCTGCGAAAAATATTTTTAATGCTCATTAGTAGCTGAAGAAAAATGTCGTTGCAATATTAAGAATCGCAATGCTATTATTATTCTATTATATTAATAATTTATATAATTAGTTAATAAAAATATAATTATGTTAAATAATTCTAACATTATAGTTATATTAAATAATGTTATTATAATGTTATATTGTTTTTATAATTGTTATTGATTTATATTTATGCAGCAATATTTCAATATAAATATTGAAATATTGCTGCATATCAGGAACTTTTTAAACGGAAAAGTTCATTAAATACCATACGGTAATCTCCTTTTAAACTATTTCTCTCATAATTGTTATCAAGAAATGAGTTTAGGAACAAAAATTTAAAAAGAATAATTAAGGAATCTATCAGTACGGGCGAACATTTTTCTCAGTAGAAGCGCAACCCAACTTAGCTGTCTTCTGGCTATGGGCCTGATTTTAACATAAATGTATATTGTATATAAGATACAATTCCTAACTTTAGAAAGAGAGCTTACAACATTTTTATGGATTTGATTTTTTTTTTTTTAAATCTGTGTGATAGATTCAAAACAGACTCGAATTTCCAGAATTTTCAATATTTAATATTAAAAAGTCGTTTGTATTATTTACATGAATTTATTTATTTTGAAGACAATGCTCTATTATCATATTAATTTAATGTATACGTTTGTTTGATTTTATTGATCGTTTTTCAAAAATGTTAGCATGTTTTTAATTTTATTATCCTTATTTTCTTATTTTGCTATTTTAAACATCTCTGAAAAAGTACGCTTACCGTACTGAGAATAACTTCTTTATATTGTAAGCAAGTAACATTCATAAGTTAAACTACAAATATGCTTAATTTCTGATATATTTTAAAATAATTTAAGCTATACAGAAAGTCTTGTTTAAGTATCAAATATTGCACTTACTTTCATGTCTCTGTCTTCAATAGTCCCATCTCCATCAAAATCAAGGATTGAAAATGCTTCTTGAAAGTCTGAGATCATTCTTCTGGTCAAATTCAAATTCATGACTTCATTGAATTTCGTATTCACGACTATTTTCTAGAAATATCACAACAATTTAAATTTTCAATTTGTTTTATTGAAAAACATTCCTCTTACAAAAAGTTTACTTTAGCAAATGCGAGGACTTTAAAAATACATCCAGATGTCCTAATCATTGAGCTGAAGTGGGTTTGTATTTATTTCAATATGTTTAAATTATAAGAAGAATTCTTAATTTCTCTGTACTGATTATATATTGTTACGAATGTGAGTTGATGCTTCCCTGCAACGCTTCTCTTGTTCACGAAAAGATCGTTTTGCAGAGATGTCACAAGTTAACTTAAGATAGTTTTAGCAGTTGATTCCTTCACCTTGGCGATAAACTTGGTGACTTTGGGAACAAATGAGCAAATGGAAAGATGCAGATGCAAGTATCTAGACAAAAATTCAAACGGGAAGAAAAGAAAGGACTTTTCGTGAATTTTCCTATGTGACGTCACGCCTGGCTGGAAAGGTATAAATACGCCAAAAGCTACAGTCGAAGGAGCAAGTCTGAGGAATCGGTCTGTGTACGGAATCAGTTTATCTTTGGAGTCTGGTTTGTAGGCCGATCGGGGAGATTGAATTTGCTGGAAATTCCGCTGAATTTAGCGGGCTGTTATGGAGAGTCTGTCTTTGGAGACTCTGTTTAGGAGATGGATCGAGCGTTCGACGAAACGCTGTCGGCACTTGAAGTAGAGTGTGTCGGGTGAATTTGCGAAGATGCAACGTGTATCTCCGGGGAATCGTCGGAGCCTGCCCTGGAAGTGCAGAATATTAATGCGGTGGTTGTCCACAGTGATTACTTATAAGCTGGTGAGCTGAACGTTGCTGTGTAATAACTGGACTGTGCTTAGTGTGTGTTTTGCTCCTGTATCTATGTCATTGAATTGTGCCAGTGCTGTGCACCTGTTATAGTCCAAATTGTGTACCTGTGTGTGTCTTCAAGATTTAAGAATAAATCGTCATTTGTCTTTATCCTCAGAAATGGAATTGATTTTCACTCCAAGCACATTCCTGCACGAAAAATATTTTCGTAACAATATTATTTTCATTAGATCAATGTTCATGACAAAGAGTTTTAGTACCTGTAAATTAATCGATTTAATAATTCGTTTCTTAAAAAAATGTTTTATGTTCTTTTAAATCAATCTTAATTAATACAGTAGTTTCTGTAGAGAATAATTTTACAAACATAAAGCCTTTTTTTTAGGGGGGGGGATATAAAACCAAAAATGTTTTTTAAATTTTTCTAACATTTGTTTCAAAATATGTAATAAATGTGATCTTCAAAGGTCTCAATTTGAATAGTTAAGACCTTGAATAATGTTTTACTGCTATTAAAGCTTTACCTGAATTTCATCTTTTGCTAAGAAGAAAAACGGTAACTTTTGGTTTTGTTGGTGATCAAGGCGCCAAAGAAAAGACACTCCACATTTAAATGTCACGCCAAAAACAATTAATTGCAAAAATTATTTCTACTTTTGAAAAAGTTACAATTTATCTTTGAACTGGCCATTAAATTGGGAAGAAACATCTAATATCTTATCTTGGTTTTAATACTGCCGCCATATGAGCTTAACCAGGTGCGTTTCGTGTGAGGCTTCCAATATTAGGTATAACTTCATTTTATGCCCATTCCAACAAATTTAGACAATAAAGTATGCTTTTCTCAAAAGAATTTAATACCTTCGTTTCATCTTGCTGGTAAATTGATAAATGATCATCGTTTTAATTCTACAAAAAAAATAATTCTTTACGAAAGAAAGAAAAAAATATCCATTTCAAAATTCATATTACTTGATCATTGGTTTGCTGTACTGTTTGGAAACAAATGCTGCTTAACTTGTATGTCAAACACTAGTCGCTGGTAAAGCTGTTTACTACGAAAAGAAATAAAGATTTAATGTCACAGTTCAGCTTATAGACGTCCGACTACATACACGGAAAAGCTTCAACTTTAAATAGAATGCCTGAAGGTGTAAAAGAAGGAAACAACTGAAATTTCTTGAATTTTTAGATTTTTTTTCATTTGTAGTAAATCATATTTCCTATTAGTCTGATTTCACTTAAGTTTATATTAGACAAAATTTCTCGCAAAAAGCATATGTAGTCGGACCGTGTCATGAAAAAAAACTGTAAAAGGCAGATGTGATATTATCCCTTCATTGGCAACCCTTATGATGTAATCCTATTAGAACCTGTTTCGATGCAACCCTACTTTCGGCGTGATTTGACACTATTTTACCATACCAAAAACAATTTCATTGCCAAGGCGTAGACAAAAATAGGATTTTATTATTAATGCTATAAATTATTAAAATCATAAAAATATTATTTCATTGTTGGATTGAAGCAAGCGAACTTTTATCTCTACTAGTAAGGGCTAGATAGTTGGTTTTATAAACTCGTGCTAGAAGCAATACGAAGGCTATTGGCGATGGACCTAGTAATTTTTTGATCCTCTGTCAAGTGATGAGGACAACATCTAGCATAGGCTGCATCTTTATTGTTTGAAAGTGAGCTTCCGTTAAAATTTTAGGCTGAAGTTATATTCATTTTAGAACTCAGGTTATTTAATGTAACATTAATTAAAGAGAAAGAAAGAAAAAAAAAAAAAACTCCTCTAGAAATTTGGTCAGATAAAAAAAAAACATAATTAACATCTTACAAAATTCTGCTGTGTGGCTTATTTTTATATTCCGAAAGTAGTAGAAGTAAATTTGAAAATCCGGGAAAACTTGAAACAATATTAGGATATGATAGAGAAAGTACTGGATATCGCCTATTTGATATTAAATACTAAAAATAATTCAAGATAAGTTAAAATTAATTAATTTTTAAAAGGTAGTCAATATTTGGGTAAAGCGAAAGTTGAAACATGGATCATTGACACATTATTTTAAACATTTTCAGAAATAAATAAGAAGTATTATCTAATTTAGAAATACAGTTGTTTATATCTCTTGTAAGGCACATCTCTATTTAAGGGACAATTCTGTTGATCCCGGTACCTTTTATTACATTAAGATCCCTAGTCCTTAGTAGTAATACATTTATTTACCTCTTATTAAAGACACTGAAAAAGTTTCAAAAATAAGATATAGAAAAATGAATAAAAATAGAAATACTCTTTGTTAGTAATATTTTGATGTTTCAAAGGTAAGTTTGTGACGTTAGGCTATTCTCGATTTCCTCTTCACTAACTTTGAGGACTTGTATTGTGAGCTTGATTTCCCAACCAAAATGAAACATGATTATGTTAATTAGATACAGGTTGAAATAAAGTGAAGTGATTAAAATATAATTATACATAAATAAGGGAAATTTGAAAGGAGGTATAGAGGGTAACGAATGTTAGTATCCTGAGTGACTGAAAACAGTAGAGAATTAGAATTGTGGCGATCCTAAGGATTGGACGTGATATTTAACAAGGATTGTCAGGTGATTAGAGCAGAGGCCTAAGTAAGAGAACTTGAATTCAATTATAATTAGAATTGTTAGATATGACTGAAAACCGGGGAGAGCCTTTAGGATACTAGGCATTGATGATAAATAATTTCTCTTGTTAGTCTCGAGTTTTTTTAAACTATTTCCCTGTATTTTAAAGTTTAATGTATTAAATTGAGTTATGGCTCAAGAACCAAATGTTATTGGACAACCGTCATAAGTTTGTACTCAATGAAATATAGTTTGGGGACAAGCGAATTATAAAATAAAAAGTTAATCACTCTCCTTTTGAAAACTAAAATTAGAGAAAAGGAAAAACATTACATTGGGGAAAAGCAAGTTATAGTGCAATCAAAATACTTCCCATTCAAAGAGTTCTAAATCCCGTTATTATTGCTACAGTTCTCAATAAGGGAAGAGAACAATATTGGGAAGTTGAAAGGCAATTTAAGACAAGGACCAATGGAAATTAGGTAGAAGAAAGCAAGTTCTGAAATTCCAGTGTCAGTGCCCACACTGAAAATACTACTGATGAAAATGAATTGATTGAACTTTTCAAAATGAATGGCTGTGATCAAATGCAAAAATATTTGGAAATCGTTGAAAACTTGTGAACTGAAGACACTAATGACGATGTAAAATCTTTTATTTCCACTGTATTTGATGATATGAACCTTAAGCTCTGAGGAATACGAAGAAGATCCAGAAGAAAAAGTGTGACGTATTAACTATACATGTGCCTTAAAATACACCTCACATTTTAAAAAAAATCATAATAACTATTGGTTACAATGAAAGGCCTAAGATCATCAGTGACTCTACTATTCACGAGGAAAAAATGCTTGCAAAAAATAAACATTCAAACAAACCTGTGTAACGGAATATTTTCAGTAAATTTTTTTAAGTATAACACTCTGTTATTCAATTCGTACATTTTTGCAGTAATTAAACTTTTTTAAAAAGAATTTTTATTTTTCATTAACTTCAAATTCATATTTTTACGAAAATTCCGGGAGTATAACGAGTAAAAATCAGTCCAACACGGAGGATAATGACAAAAAGTGCTTTATTTGCAAATATTCAGAATGATATACAGGTATTAGGAATTGGACAATAACAGCACAGATTGAAAACACAGCATTTGTATAGATTAGCGACACATATACAAAAAAAAAAAAAAAAAACCCAGCACTTTTAATGACAATCACATTTGTATCATAAACGTTCAACTCACCAGCTTACTAATTCATACTACATACAAATCTCCCCAGTAATGCCCTGCGCTACCAAAGCAGGCTTCCAAAGCCAGACTAACTCCATCTCAGGCTCTCGGCATATTTGTACCTGTTTCAGACAGGTATGACGTTGCACGAAAATTTCAAAAATAATTCCTTCCAATCAAATTTTTGGCCTAGGTTCCAGCACTTTCGAAAACTTTCGTTTTATCACCAAAGTCGCTAAGTTTCTTTCCAAATGACCGAAATCTTAGCGAAATTCATCACCAAAGTTAAAAGGTCATTGCTTAAACTTTCCTTGTGTATCTTGATGAAATCTATGTAAATGTTACTTTTCCTTCACAAGAAAAACGTTACAGGGAAGCGTGTCCTCTCATGTTCGTAACAATGCGAGTATACCTGTGACTATACTACTTATTAATATATCATTTTTATTTCAAGCTTGATACAATCTGAATTTCTAATTAAACTGTATTTTTAGTATGTGCCGTCTGATGGAAGGACACCTCTATTTAACCCTTTGATGGTTAGGAGAATCAATATTTTTCATTCTCATTGCGCGCAGAGATACGATCAAACCGTCGCTGAAAGTGGTAGCCGTTTCCAACCCCCCCCAAGTTGCGTCTGAAATTGTCACCCTTTTTCTGACTGTGATACAGACAGATCGATCGCTTTTAATAGATAGTCTAGAAAGATTTATTTTCGGTCTATTATTGTAATGTTTACAACAACGGTGAATTTCAAACAATTCAGCTAATGATAAATACTAGAAATATTAGTTTGTAAAATATTAAATTAAAATTTCTAAATAGATACAAACAATTTTTAACTATATGAAGCATTTAATTGTTATATTTACCTAAAACACTTTTTTGTGTGTGATACACTTTAAATATGGAATTATTCATCATGTATTATCATCATAAAACTTATTTATTATCAGAATTATCTAGCTTTCACTTTTGAGCCATTTCAGTGACAAGCTTTCGACAAATTACACAAGAAAAAATAACTAGATCAACAACAATTAGATCGGTAACATTGTCTCTCATCATGTAAGAAATTTTACGTTACCCGTAAGGCCATCTGGATGCTATCAAACTACCTACATTTTGTAGTAAATATCGTTTGTAACACAAACAACGCAGGACGAATTCAGCTCGTTAGCGCGCATTGAGGAAAAGTTTTGCTATGCGAATTCTTCTGCGTACACTACTATATGCTATTCGAATGAGAGTCTGGTTTTTTCATAACCATCAAGGGATAAGGGACAAAATATATGGTCCAGTGGGTGTCCATTATTAGTAGGTACTACTGTATATGCTTATTCAGCAAGATGCGAGAACGATTATTCAAATCCATTTCAGACCATAACAGTATTAGGCAGGTGAAAACCAATTTTCCGCTTACTTGAATTAAATAATGTCGTAATAAATCCAATTCTGGTTAAACATTTGGAAATGCTCAAATCTAAGCAGTTGCCAACTCATTTAACTGATGACTTGCCGATCTCTTATGTTATAGCAAAAAATAATGTTTATTGGCAGAGTTAGGAATTAGCAATGAAAAGATAAACTAGATTCGTTGAATAAACATATTGTTTGGAAAATTGCACTCAAGTATGCGAAATGAAAACTGACACAAACCAAATGGGTTTATAGTTTATGTAAATAAAAAAATAGAAATAGGCTTAAAATAATTTAGCGGAAGCTATTTTGAATTAATCTCATATAATTATTCAAATGATCTAAATAAGATCGCCAGATGAATAAAAGAACTCTAAATTCAAATGATCTAAATAAGATCACCAGATGAATAAAAGAACTCTAAATAAAAATAACGACTTTTTAACGTTTAAGTCTTTTATCAACAGTAGAACAACATTTTTAAAAATTGACTCAACCAAAAAGAAAAAGTAACAATGTTGCCACACACTCACACACTAAAATAAAAACTTAAACAAAAAACCAAACGATATGAAAATCTTTTGCGATACGATACAGTTTAAAATAAGATGTTACTGAGAGGAAAACAAAATACAAAGTGAGGCTTGTGGCAGATGATTTTAATTAAATAAAAATATATAGATCATTCGATTTCGTATTCACCATTTGTAAATATCGAATTCTTTTCGATTATTAATTGCACTTGCATCTAAATTAAAATTGATTATTGAATTCTGTAATGAAAAAACTGCATATTTAAACAGTGATTTAGAAGCAGCTGCGGAGGTAACACACTGCTTCTGCAGTGTGTTACCTCCGCCAGGTTATAAGAAATTAATTTGGATTGACGAGTTTGTAGATTGAAAGAGAGTATTTATATTTCTCCACTTTCAAATAGAAACATACGTAGGAAAATAAAATATGAATTAGAAAAATTTGGATTAATATAATGAAGTGCCACTGAATAAATGATTGCAAGTTTAATAACGAGTTGGGCCTCCTCTGGCCTTGATAATGGCTACTACACGAAGAGGTATAGAACAAATAAGTTTGAGAAATCGTTTCACAGGAATGGTTTGCCAAACATCTTCTAGAGACGTCATAATTTAGTAAGGGTCACTGGTGTTGTGTGATGTGCTTTCACCCCTTTCTCCAAAATATTTCAAAAAGGTTCAACGGGATTCAAATCTGAGCGGCTTCTAGGTAGCCAATTAATGACGGAGAAGTTTAAGGAAGGCTCATCCAACCAGGGAGTAGCAGACCGGGACTTGTAAGAGGTACAATTATTTTGTTGGAGTACTCCATTTCCATTAGGATGACAGTGCAACGTAAATGAACGGAGGTGATTGCCCAGAAACTCTACGTATCGAATCGCATTGAAGGATGTTGGTACAAGTACCAAATATCCCAAAAACTGCCAAGAGGAAACATCTCAGACCATTATTGAGCCACCATGACCTTGTACAGCTCCAAACCGTCATACAGGATCTATGACTTAATGAAACTTATGCCATATTCTCAGACTTCCTTCGACTTGATGTCGTAGGAATCCAAATTCATCATTCCATGCCACTCGTTTCCAATCCTCTAGAGTCCATTTTTTATGTTCTTTTCCCCAAGAAAGACGTACAGCCCGATGACGTGTATTGAGCAATGGTACTCTCGTGGGACAATGGCATGGTCCGTTGACTGACTGTATGGCTGGAGCCCTGATTCAGCTGGATGGTAATTTGAGCTATTTTTTGGCTTCACTGGTTACGTACAATACTGCTGAGCTGTCTCATACCACGCTCGTTCAAGGCTAATTGTCCTTTTCAGTTTGTCTTATCGCTAGTTTTCCCCCCATCATCAGCATATTCTCGGTATACTTTTGACACTGCAATCTCGAAAATCCTAGTTCTCTGAAGATTTCGGAAACTGAATGTTCGCCATTGAAGACGTCTGAATCAGAAGTTTTACTCATACTGGCAGTTGAAATGACCGATTAACAACAACCATAGTATTAGCTATATATGCAGTTACCTCAGAGGCCTCACGTGCACATAAATGAGGCACAATCCTACACAATCTGCATAACATTATTTATCCAGTGGCACTTAGTAATAATATCTACTTCTGACAATTGTGTGTTCTCCTTAAACCTGAAAATCAAAGTATTTTTATATTAAGTGCGAGTGTATATGATTTAGCTATTTTTGTGATAATTATAAAATGTATCATGATATTATAACTAACATCAATAATATATTTCAAGGGCATGTGAATGAAATTGACCCGTTTTTAGAAAGAGAAAATGAATGCCATTAGAATGGCACAAATTTGCTCCAATTTAAATATAATGAGTTATTATTGGTTAAACATAATTTAGGAAGCAGTAAAAGTGTTAAGACTCTAAAAGTAAAAGGAAAAGGTTAGAGTTTTTCTCTTGCAACTGAACTGCTTAACATTACTATGAAGAGGGAATTAATCGACGAACTTTCATATTTAATGCATAAAATTTACCCTGATATATAATTTGTAACCCCTTAATTGCCACAATTTAATCATAAGCCAGAAAAAAAAAACATTCATGTGAATCAGAGTTATTTTCGATCTCAGAAATTGGTAAAGATATTATTTGGAATGCAAATATATTAACTGAACTGAAATGTAAATAGTTTATAAGTGATACTATTACCTTAAATTCAGATAGTCGAACATTAATTCAGAAGTTTAAATGCATCCGTTCTTTAAATAAATCAAGGCAAATGAACTCACTCTGCCATTTTGTGAACGATTTGTTGGATGGTAATGTAATTAAATTATAATACGTTGAAACAAAACTATTCATTACAGGCTTTCTTACGAAAGCTATAAATGAAGGAAAATTTAAGCTATTCTATGCAAGATATTTTATTTGTGCAATTGCGTTTGTCTATATATTTTTTTATATATATTTATCATTAGAATTATTTGAAAAATATATCACTTGTAAAAGTTGTATGTAGGATTAGAGCTCCTTCTCCTGTGAGTACTACATATTAGTCGGAATTGCTATGGGCAAATTATATTTCCAAGCTCAAAAATAACTGTGTGATCATGCACTTTCCCTTTTCAGCAGTCTCACTTCTGCGAGACAACTATCAGGCTGCTGTGTGCGTTGATTGAACTTTTTCTGTTGCGTGTTCCTTTTTTAATATCTTTGTACATATTTTTTGCTTAAGAAACTGGGGTATCTAAATTATTTACAGTGAAGAATTATTCACAAAGAGAGAGAGAACATTCACACAACATTAATAATAATACTTATTTAATAATTATGTATCATACTTTTCATAATTTTGCTGTAAATCTTACTAATTAACTCTATAGCTTATTAAAATAATAAAATTCTTAATTAATAACATTAAATTTGCCAAATTTCTCGTATGACAAATTTAAAAGTTGTCATACGATACGTAAGAAAAAGTTTAGCGACCCTTTGTAACGTTATTAAACGCCAAAGGTATCGCCAACTCGTATCAAATACTTCACTTCAACCGATATTCTCCTTTTCTTCGACATAAAATTATTTTAGTATGTTCCCAAACGATGACTAATATATAAAGAAGTAATTTTTTCGTTTTGTAGTTAATAATTCAGTAATAGGTGATTAGCTAGCCATATTCCTCTTTCAAAGTCCTTTTTTTTTTACCCGAACGTAAAATGATATTACAAGGTCTTATATTACTAATCAGAATAAAATAATTACCTTCAAATCATCTTCATTAATGTTTCCAAAATTAAAAAAGTATTTCGATAAATCTAGAAAAACTGTCTTTAAATTACGCTTCACCCACATGATTAAGTATAACTACTTCCTCTAATTTTATTAGTATTATAGGTTTAATAAAAAAATACCATTAAAGAATTTTTTATGTAAAACATTTGCTTGAAAATAGATTATTTTTTATTTTTGTTGTCCATATCCTGATACTTTTTGCAAATAACATATCATGATATCATGAATGGCATTTTGTAAATAAAACTACGCGGAACGTGATAATTTTTCAAAGAATAAAATGGTTTCGCAATAAGTTATTCACAAATGTTATATATATAGGAAAATAATGAAAGAGAGAGGAAGAATAATTTCTTAATTTCTTTCGCGGCAGATGCCACCTGTGTTGGAAGGATCTTTAAGATATTTTACGAAGCGACTAAATGTCGGTAGGGAACTCTCTCTACTGGTTTAGATCGTGGGAAGATGCTGAATCACGGCGCGTGATTAAATAAATTACAAGATCCAAAGGAATTGTATCTGAAAATAAAATGAGCTTCTCACTATGGTAGTTAAAGTATGGGAAATTAATTAAATTAATTTAATATTGCAATACACTCTCTCTCTCTCTCTCTCTCTCTCTCTCACACACACACACACACACACATATATATATATACATATATACGAGGTGGTTCAAAAAGCACTCTTATTTACAGACATATAGCATCATTAAGGTAAATTTTTGTTATCATTGGGTGCTGACATTTATAAAACGGAACCAAAACCAATGTGACATTGATTCATAAATTAGTTTCGATTTGGTAGTAATTTGCTGCCAAATCAAAGTTTGATTGGTGTCACTCTGAGTTGTAGATGTCATTTTGCATCGACGACCATCGGTGAGACCTGGGTTGATCATTATACATCGGGAATCAAGAAAAAAAAAAAAAAAAAAAGAAAGCCTGGGTTTCTTCCGGAAAATCTTTTTTGAAAAAATGGCGATGACGGTATCGTCTGCCGAATTATGATGAAGAATTTTTGAGTTGCTAAAGGCGTCATGATCACGAATATGAGTAACTGAGATTCAGACAGCAGTTTAGTGAGTCATGATGCTTACTAAAATCAAACTATTTCCGTTGCTACGAGAACCATTTCTTGAATGATAATCGTTTTTATGCATGTGCGTATATATAAATATGTATATACTGCTTGCCATTAAAATTGCATCACCATGAAGGAAAGCAAATACAAAAACAAACAAAAAAAAGATATTTATTATACGTAAACAGTATGGCATGAAGACAAAAAGAATTAATTTGCAAGCAGTTTGGAGGTTTACAGGGGTGCAAAATTAGTAGAAATAGCTGCCACCCGTGGCAGTTAAAATGATCTTTACCTGGTTAGCCATTGAGTCGAACTCGGCTTGGATGCCAAAAAACGGGTAACTTATTCCATGCTGCTTCAAGTCCATGCCACACTTCATCAACCGTATTAGCTAGAGATGTCACGGGCCAGTCTCAGCAATCCATGACCAGATGTTTTAAATAGGTGACAGATCTGGAGACCATGCAGGCCATTACAACAATCGAATACCCTGTGTTTCGAGGAAGGTCAGAACACGACATGCAGCATGTGATCTTGCATTATCTTGTTGGAAGATGGCGTTTGACAGACCTCGAAGATAAGGCACAACCAATAGACGTAAGGTGTCAGAAATGTACCGATCTACGTTTAAATTACAGTCGATCTAAAGTAGAGATGTGCGTGTCGTGTACCCAATGGCTGTCCAAAACATCACACCAGATGCAGATCCCCTATGCCGATATCAAATGCAAGCAAGCTACGAGCGATCTCCTCGGAGCCTCCAGATACTTATACGGCCATCAAAATACTACACGCAGTGAAAGGAACTCGTCTGAAAAGACAACATTGTCCCACTCCTGTACCCAGCCTTGTAGTTTGGCGCACCGGAGTCGCCTTTTCCTCTATTCTACATGTCAAGGAAAGCCGAAGTAATAATAGCCGTGATGACAGTCCACACCGCTGCAAACGTCGTCGCACTGTATGAGCGGATACTGGACGTGCTGCGAACAAGCCCATTTCCTGATTAATGGTCCACGATGTGGTTGTACGATTTTTTAGGGCTGACCTCACAATATGGCTTTAGTCATGGGAAGGTGTGGAGATCATGCATGCCATTCAGTATGACCCTTGGCAACCCAGTGATTCCATATTCTCATGGCAGTGGTTGGATTTCGACTAGTGAGACAGGCAATATCACGGAACGGTAATCAATACTCTCGATAGGCAACGATCCCTCCTCTATCAAATTCCGACACTTGCTGGTAAACATTTCTTCTTCTTATTTGAAGCATAACACGATATTCTGAGAAAAGTTTGGCCTTACAATGCCGTCTTTGTTTGAGAAATCCACTACACAGTTATTCTTTAATGCAGTGCTTCGGATGTCGTTTCTCCCTCTTGCGTCGTTTAAACCCACTGAAATACTAATCATTTGCATATCCCAACCTCTTCTTCTTTTCATGTTCGTCAGATCATTCTTTACTTGATAATGCAATTTTAATGGCCAGCAGTATACATTCGATTTCGACAGAAAAAAGGCTCTGGATAGAACAAATATAATGCTGATCTATCTAGTTGGCCTCAAATGGCTTGTGCTTACAGTGGCAACAAATTATACTACCAAATCTCATATTTAATGATTTATTGTTACTTTCAAAATAATGTTACTTAATAAAATATATCTCAAAATTGTATAATTATAATGTCTCATTGATAATAATACTTTTTATTGTGTTTTCAAAACAGTAGAAGGAGAGGAAATCACGGAGTAATATATACAGGAGCACCTTCCCAAATTATAACAGCACCTTGGTAGCCAACTAAGAAATCTCACTCACAGGTAAACATTCTATTTTCATCGTCCTTAATAAAATTCTGCTCTACCAATAAATAATCAGACCCAGTACTCAGGGACGTCTTAAGGCATGGGCCAACTGGGCTCGGTCCCAGGGCCTCGCCTTTGAGGGGGCATCGTCTCTTTCTCTACACGACCTCAATAAGATAATGATCAGAATAATTTTAATCGTCAAATGTTATTCCAGGACATGACTTGTTGAAGACAGTTACTTCTATATTAAATATTTCTATTTACAATGTTTGCTGAGAATCAGGGAACATATTAGTTTTATTTCAAAAGCGAGATATATTCAATTTATTGATTAACAGCCCCTCCTTCCAGCGACCTTTTATTTATTTGCACAGATGAGTTAAGAATCGCTCATGAATGGACAAGAGATAACACTTAAACCCCCAACAGAAGTAACAAAAACACATGCCCTATTTTATAATAGGCGTCAGGACTAATAAAAAGAGGGTTGAAATGACCCTGCAGGAAATCACCCTTTTTCGAAGAAACTAGTGGCTTACATTTCTAAATCGGCAATTTCTTCCTTTAAATTTAATTTCTTTGAAGCAGCAAAAGGTAATTATGTTTTTATTTCTTAATTGTATTTCTTTAAGATAATATTCAAATATTTATATCGCATTAAAAAAGTAAAATAATACGTAATTGTATTTGCATTTTACAGAGATAGTTATAAAAATAATATCCAGTTTAAAAAAATTCAGCTCTTTTTTTTTTTTTTTTTTTTTTTTTTTTTCTTTGAATGTACCAAAATCTTTCAAAAGAATTTTTGATGTATTTTGTAATTCAGAGAAATATTTTTATTTGCTTCTAGTATGGAAAGCATTATTTTTCTCATTTAAAAATACAAATGAACGTCCTTTTTTTATTATTATTGAAGTCCAAATAAAAAAGACCATTTATAAAACGAATATATTACAAAACTACAGATTGCAGTAATTTTATATAAATATAGAAAAACAATCATATAACAGGAATCCTAGAGTACGATTTGATAATTAGATAAATAAACGCCTGCACAATAGTTTAATGATTTAAGAGTAAGCATCAAAAATGGAGAAATTCTTATCCAACACAGTACAAAATAAGAGATTTTTAGTGTATAAAACCCCTCATTAGAAATTTTTTATTTGCTCGTGTATGTTTAATCAGATTTTCCTGCACGGAATTGAAATTTATTACATATACTTTAATTATAGTTCTTATACTTAACTTATAATGTATTTATACTTTATTACTTTAACTAATACTTTATCACATATTTGTATAAAATATAAAATACTTTTAATGAAAATTACTTACATATATATATATATATATATATCATATAATTACAAACACAGATTTTTCTGAGAGCTTTTAAGAGGTTCCAAATATTATGTAAGACAATACAATATGGAAAGCTGAAAACCTTTTACAGATTTTTTTTCTGTGCATGTCATTTCCGTTAAAATAACGTAGTCAATATTTTCGTTATTTTACGTTCGTTATATTACATTATTCACTTGATTTTATGTTCGCAATTTAAAGTAAATAAATAAATATTTAAGGAAACCTAATAATTTACTGTATGTGATAAAACTAATATTGATTATATTAGTATATAGTACATATATATATCTGCATTATGATAATTTGAAGTATAATGTTTTGTACATTAATAATAATAATGAAATAATAATATGAAAGTAGGAAAATTGTATACAAGAAATAATAACTTAATTGAAGCTTTGTTCTTTCTATTCACGAAAGAGTAAAATGAAATTATTTAAAAAATTCGATCTTATCACCTTCAGAATTCTTACGGAAATGAGAGTAACATAGTTACACCTTTTTTTTACAAACCAGTGAGTGAGTTTTCTCTTTTTTCCCTCCTAGAACAGAACAAAAAAAAAAAAGCGAAATGCTACACATAGTTATGTGAATAGTATTTGAGATATGGCATAATGATTTTTAGAACAGTGTATTTGTTTATTTATTCTTAGTTTCAAAATAACAATTTTTTTTTTTCGAATAACTCATCCCCAGAATGTGTGTTGTTTTTTAAAAAAAAATCTCTTATTTGGTTTTAGGATATTAAAAAAAGGGGAGCCATCATTTACTAAATTATTCATAATTTTTCTGTATATCATCTTGTACCAATTTAAAAGTGTATTCTAAGCTAAAACTGGTCATTTATTTTTTAATAACTGATCATTTTACTTTAAAACTTCACTCATGTGGAAAATGGGTACTCCAGTTTGTATTGAAATGAAACCTTTAAGGCTCTCGTCGACACGACAGCAAGAAATCCCGAGGCTTATGTTTCAATCCTATGGAGTTTCGTACTTTTCTATTTATATCTAGGATATTGCTTTTCTGCAGAGTATCTGACGGATGTTGCGGTTTCATTTTTGGAAAATAACATTTCCCTCAGTGATTGTAGAGGTCAGTCATACGATAATGCCTCGAATATGCATGGGAAATTTTCAGGGTTGCAAGCCCGACTTCAAGAACAAAATAAATACGCTACATACGTACCATGGGCAGGACATTCTTTGAATTTAATTGGCGTGCAAGCAGTAGAATGTAACTATAATGTAACAATTTACTTTGATTTAGTCCAAAATCTTTAAAATTTTTCTCATCGTCTACCCATCGTTGGAATATGCTATCATTAAATTTGAGCTGTGATAGAAATAAAAATGTACTGAAAAACCTATAAAAAGCACGTTGGTCAGCAAGCACAGATGTAATTAGAGCTTTAGCTCCGGATATTCAGAAATTTTCATGAGCATGGGTTGCTTAATTAATCATGAATTACAGGCAGCGGATACTCGACTTTCTGCTAAAAAAATTAAAAATTAAGATGAATGAATTAGAGACTACTTTTTATAACAATCCCTTGAAATGACATTTTGACACGTATTGACAAAGTAAATCTATTTCTCCAGAGTAAAAATATGGATTGGTCGAAAGGTGCAAAATTATTAAAATCGTTAATGATATATATAAAAACCAAAAGAGTCTATTTTGACTATTATGAGCCAAAAGCCAAGGAAGTATCCTTTATAAAGGAGTATAAAAGTGTTCACAAGCACATTAGACAACACAGTGTTAGGTTAACTTTCTTTGACGGAAATAGAGACACCGACACAACATTTGAAAACAGCCACGGTCAGAAATTTAAAATAGAAACCCTTTTTTTTTTTTTTTTTTTTTTTTTTTAACCAATAATCGACTCTCTGATTTGCAATATACAAACACGTAGTAAAAATATGAGAAGCTTTTTGAAATGTTTGGATTTTTTCAAAATATTTCTAATTTGGATAAGACAGAAATTAAAATAGCATGGGCGAAAATATCAAAATTTTACGATAAGGACATAAATGGACAGGGACTGAATTTGGAATGACAACATTTCAAGTCATATACGATCACTGATGGTGAAAAGCTGAAGAAAAAGCAAAGAGAAGAAATGGAAAAAAGAAAGATTAATATGAAATAGAATTCTACAAATGCAAATGCAGAACAGTTGTTGGTTGAGGGAACTGGAATTGGAATCAACATACATACATGTATAAGGAAAGACTATTCACAGTGTTTCCCAATATTGAAATAATAATGAGATTTTCTTATATCTGCTGATCTCTAATGCAAACTTTCATTTTCAAAACTTAAACTGGTCAAAAATGAATTGAAAAATCGAATGAATCAATCACTTTGAATAATTTAAGCTTGATGAGTATTGTCAATGAAATATTATTGACAACTGATTTTGAAGACCTAATTAAGGATTTTGCGACTTTAAAATGTAGAAAACGAATATTTACATAAAACATCATTTTACTATGGATTGCCTTTATTGAACTATGCATATATATACACCAAATTAGATTAAAGGTCGCTAGTATGACCTATTTTTTAAAAGGGCCCAGGGCCTCAAGAAGTCTTAAGACGTCACTGCCAGTACTATTATATGCTTCTTCCGTGAGGGGGGGTCAAGCGGCTTCCACACATATTAAAAACACCAACCCTTACAAAACAAATTATTAAGAATTAAAATTAACTCTCCTTGGTAAATCAGAAACTCTGTTTTACACAAGGATCTTAAAATCCCTCAAATGAATAGTCACATCAATTATCTATCCAGATTTTTCTTTTTCAAACTTATGAATGAAACTAATCAGTTATAAGGGCTCAGCTTTCATTTGCACATAATATCGGAACCTATCCATTACCATATCAAACTTACAATAATTATATTTCCATCTCATTCTCACATAACTATAAGCCTTCCAACTGAAACAATTTAGCAATACCTTAATCAAGCTGTAATCAACTACCCCTACAATGCTCCCCCTCCCTTCACCGAACCTATTCAACCACTTAATTCTCAAAAACAATTCTTCCCCTCATAAATCGAATTTATGTTAAAGCGTATGTAATTAAATAATCTAAAAAATTGCTATCCATATTTCTACTTCTTCTTTCTGAAATTCCTTATTTCATAAAAATCTTCAAAATTATCAAAAGTAATTTAATTGAAAAATTAAGACTCCTGTCCACCCGCCATTTTAATTTTGTGGCTGTAATGTTAGTCCTATGGGAGGAATTCTAACTTTAACTCTCAAATCTTTACTAATTCATTTATTTGAATACAATAAAGTGCATCTAAAAGAGCAAAAAATAATGAAGGCTTCTGTGGAATTACTTTCCCGCTCCGATTCTAATTAATATTTTTAACCTTATTTTAATTAATCGTTTGCGAGTTTTTCGGTCTTTAAAAATATTTTAAAATATTTTTAAAAATTGGGGGAGAGGGGAAGTAATTCCACAGAAGCCTTCATTAATTTTTGCTCTTTCAGGTGCACTTTACGCGTATCTAATTCCACTACTTCATTTACTTTCGACTAAAGTGTAACTTATTATAAATCTAGA
This sequence comes from Nephila pilipes, assembly GCA_019974015.1. NCBI lineage: Eukaryota > Metazoa > Arthropoda > Arachnida > Araneae > Nephilidae > Nephila > Nephila pilipes. Next base: position 131,305 of record BMAW01033625.1, on the reverse strand, counting down.
TACTTGATGCAGTTTCAAAATTAAACATAGCACATGATACATTGTTTCACAAAATATTTATTGCGGCATTAAACGTCTTCGTAATACAAGGCTACCACTATTAAATTTGTAGCGGTGTTTCAGTAGTCAATAACAATCAGATAAAGTTCGGTGGACTCTACTCAGTGTCATATTGAAGCCTTGATTTCTTCTAATATTAAAACAAGCATATTAAAATGTGCTTAATGCACAAATGAATTTAAAAAAAAAAAAAAACATAAAGAAAAGGGAGAGGAAAGAGGGTAGGAAAGTGAATGAATGATTTACAATTAGAATTAGATTTTTAATAGATTTAAAGTTTTTTTTTTTTACTTATCTTATCGTAAGATAAGATTATAAAAAAGATTTATATAATTTTTTTAAACCTCTCATTGCCTTCGATAGACTCTATATAATGTTCAGCAGGAGGAGAGTATTATTTTATATGATTATTTTTTAAATTTTTATATTATTATTATTATTATTATTACTGCAAAATTACAATAGGAATAAATAAAATATTATTAAAAGTTTTTTTAATGATGTTAAAGCTGAAGAAGGAAGGGAAAAGTAAAAATGGTTCTTGTTTGGCTGGGTGCACAGCGGTGGTCAGCAAACTAATTCAAGAGAGGAGAGGTAGCGATGGCGAAAGGAAATTAAACAACTGATGAAAAGCTGAATAGATGATGATGTAGGTCTTGGAGTGAAATGGTTGACTGTAAGAAAGAGGTTATTGAAGGAGTGATAAAGGAATTAATTGAAAGGGTCTGAGTTGGAAGGTTCAGTAGTAAATAAAGGATTCCCAAATCACAAAAAGTAGAGGAGCGCCATCAATTGCGCTTTCGTTACAGGCTCTTGCGCCATCTAGAACGCTTTTCGCCACAACACTTTGTTGCATTCAAATAGATCAAATAGTAAAGATGTGAGAATTAAAGTCGAAGTTCCATAGGATTAACATTATGTTCAAGAAATCAAAATGGTGGGTAAGCGGGAGCCTTAAATTTAAAAAATCAAATAATAAAAAGATGTAATTGTAAACTACTTATAATTAGTTTAAAAAATTATGCAATAAAAATAAGTGATATTTACTCACCTCAAGTACTCGAGATCTACCCAAACAGTGCTTCTCAGCATAAATGTGAGAAGGTAGGTGTCGCTTACGGTGGCGAAAGTAAGGCACACACACACACGTATGTATATATATTATGTATATAGTCTCATACATCCTCTCTCTTCGTCTTTCCTTTTCTTATTTCACTTTAATCATAATGTATTTATAATACTATGCTTGGCTAGCTTTTTGATAAATTTCATGCGTATAAGAAAATCAAATTAAGCAAATTGTAATACTGGCGTTCGCTAACCATTTGACTATTTCTGAGGAGTAACTTTACACAAATAAATATCTTCCAAGATATTTTTCCCTTGTAAAAATAATGTTATTATTAATAATAATAAACCGGCACTCGTTGAGTTAAATTATGCTTGTAATTTGGAAGTTTTTAATCATTAGTGTCTACTTTCACTTAGACATCAGAAGAAATTAGCATTATTTTCTTGAAAATATTTAACCGAATGTGCTTGGAAGACCGGTAAGCCAATGAGCTCTATTTATGAAACTGTATTCTGGGCCGAATTCATGCGGCCCGCCCCAAGGCGGGGTCCTCTCGTCCCATTTGTTCACGTATGACTTCCCACACCACGCCAGTGGTAGCACTTGCCTCTTTGCAGACGATTCCATGGTTTTAACCCAGGGCTACAACTTTAAACTCATACTAAAAACAATGCAACTCTATCTACACTCACTGGAGAATAGTCATAAATGTTGTCAAATCACAAGCAATACTCTTCCACAAAGGAAGACAAAACCCTACACCCCACCTACACCTCTTCGATGAAGAAATCAGCTAGGTATTAGCGGTTAAATATCTGAGTCTGCTCATCGATCAAAAATTGACTTATTCCAAACACATAAAATACTTAAAAGATAAATTCTGGAATAAGATCCACCTCTGTATTTATCTTATTGGCAGACACTCACCACTTTCACTCAAAAATAAAGTCCTACTGTATAAGCAGATCTTACTCCCAGTTATTATCTACGCCTTCCTGTTTGGGGGGCGTCAGCTCCAAACCACCTAAAACACATACAAACAATACAAAACAAAATACTTATAATCATGACAAACGCTCCATGGTACGTCAGAAATTCCGTAATACACAATGACCTGCAAATTAAACTCATTGATAATTTTATCACCAAGCTTTCGAGAAGTATATTCATATTCATTGAAAATCATACAAATCCCCTAATTAAATCTTAAACCATATTCACGGATATAAAAAATAAGCAAAACTTTGCATACAAAACCACAAAATGGCTTCAGCCACTTAAACCTCTGTAATACCACCCAACAATAACTTCAAATCTTTATTCACGTTGGTCTCTACAAATGAACAAAATAGCACTTCCCTCCACCCCGAAAAGGCAGCGGGAATGGTTGCAGCAATTGCTGCAAAGGAAGGAACGTGACTTTATATTGGGGTGCATAACCCTCACGGGCTTTAATCCCCAGTTTTAATTAATTAGTTGGAGGTGAGACAGAACTTTGGTTTTCAGCTTGCCCAGAAGTTAATTCAAAAATTGAAAAAATAATGAATTGCCAGAGTAAAAAAGTTAAACGAGCAATGCTTAGTTATTAATTTTACAATCAAAATTAAAAGTTATAATAACTATGAATCAGTAAATTTTTAAAATTTAAAATTAAATTTAAATTTAAGTTATTAGATATTAGAATCTGAGTAGTCCATTTTATTTTTTAAATAAATGCTATTGATTATTATTACTGTTAAGTGAGGCTAATACTAGTGGCATTGGTAGAAGTATCCTGACTTATTCCTCATGTCTGGTTAAGAAGAAATTGAAGTTGGTTCTTGAATGCGGAGAGGGAGCGTTCCTATTGGTTGCTGGGTGCGCTCCTATTGGCTTTTGATGATGCATATCCTTTTGAAGTAGATTTTGGCAGGAAATGGTGTAGGAAAATGATGATGAAGAGAAATTGAGAATTAATCAAGTAGTATTTCACGTGGTCTGTGCAGGAGTTGATTATTATTGATTGGAGTATATTTCACTATTGCCTGAATGGTTCTGTTGGTGGAGATATTGATTTTATTGTAGAAGTTTTTCGCTAGTTTTTTGATGAATTGCTCGAGGGTTGGGAAATTTAATGAATTTCTGATATCAGCAGTGCGCATGTACCAGTGTGCGACGTAAGCACAATTGGACGACTACCACATTGGAACGTTAATTGCTCTGTTTGGCGATCTTGGCACGTTTCGAAAAAACCTTCAACCCCTCTAACTGAAGGATCCCCGCATCTTGTTGGTTCTATTTAATGTAGAGTCTCTCGCGAGAAGGGGGAATTTTTTTCTGACTGCTGCTTTGTATTGCTGCTTAATTAGTATTACGTGTTGTTTGAAAGTGAGTTTCTTATCTAACGTAACACCGAGGTATTTTGTGGACCCGGATCAGGGGATTTTGTTATTGTTTAAATATATGTCAGGTTCAATGTTTCTATTATTTTATTAAAGAAGACGGCCTCTGTCTTGGAAACATTCAGGGCTATTTTCCAAGTTGAGTACCATACTTCTAAGTCTTTGAGGTGGTTGTTTAGTGCTTGGCTTATGAATGCAATTGCTGCAAACAGTCCTGTCGTTTATCTCCCCCCAACCTAATACCTTAATCATAATAATCTATTTAACTTCAAATAATTTTCTAATTGTTCTTTTAAATTTTTCATAAATACTGAGCAGAAGTAATAAAGATGTCAGTTTGCGTAATGTAAGGTTATTAGGTTTAGATTATACAATTGTTTTATGAAAAGCATCTCTTGGCATTTCTCTTGGAGACCCAGTTGGATGGTGCAACTTTTTCTGTGTTGAAATACAAAGAGGATATTAGAACAGCCTTTGTTGCTCTATATCCCCTAAAACCAACCAATCAATCAAAATATGTTTTATGTTTCGGATTTTATTCTAGTGCAGATATTTATATTCATTATTACGAGAAGTGAACTGTAGTGTATGCAAGTTAGGAACATCTTCAAGAATGCAATTCAGTTTTTTCTCAAATACAGTAGAACGTTTTAAAAAACTGAGCAAAAAACGTTCGTTTAGATTTGGATTGCCTTTCCTGGTTCGTGTAGCTCATTATACCCTCACGTTTGCATATTTCACGCTACGTTTATATATTATTTTTCCTGAGGAATTTAGTTTTAAGGAAACACGATATAATAAAATCTTTTTTAATTTTATCTGATCTTGAAATTTATTGAAGATAAGGCCCAACTTTGGTATATGCCCGACCGCCACCTTCGATTTTTTTCGCCAGAATTTTGAGCGATTTTTCTTTCTTTACTTCCTTCTTGTGATATAAAATTTTAAATGTTTCAATACAATTTTTACTCCTATTTAAACATTAAAATAAATTAACATATAAGTGTTTTATTTTTTGGAACAGGCCGATTTTTTTAGTAGGTTAAAAAATACCTGTGATTCCTCCTCCCCTACACCCAGAAAACATTATTATATTTTTAGTTTTGAATTTCTTTATTAAATTATCAAAACACTAAAAAACACATTTGTGATCATTATTAAATGAACTTTTTATGTTTTGGCTTTGTAGAAATATTTGAATAGCAAGGGTTATTTTTAAAACTGCAAGTTAATTGGAAGAAAATGATAAGAATCGAAACAAAGAACCATTTATAAGTACTAAGTTACTATACATATAAAACACATTAGATGATTGAAATGTATATTTTGAATAATTTTTATTGTAAATGATGGGAAACCACTTTTAATAAGTTTTCAATCAAAAAATTTATTTGATAAGCTTTGTACTTTTTGTGACTTTTTAAATAATGAAAGCCAATTTCAGTATCTTCTGACCACTTAACATACATAGTATCAATATAACATACAATACAATACTTCTTATCAGTATTTATTTATCATTTGCTCATTCAGCATAATTCTAAAATCAGAATAAATAATTTTTTTTTTTTGATATAGTTATATGTATTTTCTTATAAAAGTCTTGATAATTATTTAAGTTTCACATTTCTTTTGATCCATATTTCTGTTATTAAAGATCATTAAAAGTACACGAAGTAATAATATTTGTAAAATTTTAAATAATATTGTGGTCTGCAGAATTTTAAATGTCAATCTCACTTAATCCATTACTTTTTTCTTCATCTTCCAATCTTTTATATAATCATTCTAAATGCTTATGTATTCATGGAAGAGATTGGAAAATCTGTAAATTTTTTTAAAATTAGTTTGTTAAATGAAATTTGATTATTTCTTCTTAATTTGCAGAAATAATCAATATTCATCTTAATTTGCAGAAATAATCAATACTCTTTTTTAATTTGCAGAAATAATCAATATTCCTTGAATATTTTCAATACAAAATGTTATTTTTTATTATAATATGCTGATTGAAGTTTCATAATGAGATTTCAAAAACAAAATGGGAAAATTTTACATAAATTTGAATGATGATCTTAATTTTGTATAATGTCAAAAATTATCAATGTTTTTCTAATGTTTATAACTATATTAAGTAATATTTAATAATTTTACTTTAATTATGATATACTGAAAAACAAATAAAACATAATATAATAACTATACAATAAACTTTATATTTTGGTGGAAGTACTATTTTAAAAAAATCTATACCATTAAAATAATGTTTTTATTTTTAGCACTTTCTATTCATAAATTAAGTATGCTGATTAATACTTAATACTTGGAACTGATCTGAAGAATTTTTTTTCCATGTAAAGTTAATAGAAAGTGTATCCAAAAGGAAACAAATTTCTCTAAGTTTTATTTTTCATTAATAATCATTTTAGGTGATAGGTATTTGGCATGGAACTTTCCTTCTTTTTTCTGGTAAAAAAAAGAAAGACCATCAACTAACTACATATTGAATAAGAAACATTGAATATAAAAAGGTATTTTTATTAATTAAACTTATACATTATACAATATCCTTTTTTAAGATTTTGTTTATTGTTATTTTTATGGAGGTGCATCAGAAATAGGGAGATTTTAGATGTATATTAAAAAACATTAATTCTGATTTTCATTTGAAACATAAAGGTACAGTCTTTCTTTGGATCAATTCTCCAATATAAGTGCATAAACCCTCTGGCTGCTCATCCCCCGATTTTCACGAGCCACTCAAATGTAGCAAAATTTTCTCATCCCACGATTTTTGTGGGCATGTGTTTTTCTTCATTTATTGAGAAGCGCATCCCACATTTTCCCCGTTTAACCACTGAAATAAATTATATACAGTGAAAGACGTGCAATTTACGTTTTGGCCAACAGATGTTGTTAATTGTCCACTAAATTGCGGCATTTGAAGGCACGTGGTTTTACAGCTCAAATTTCACATTGACAGCTTGTCATTTTGCAAGCCACATACCACCTAACCCCATGAAAAAAGAGCATCAAAGACAGTGTGCTATTCAAGAAAAGATGCAAATGGGAAAAAAAATTCTCAAAGAAACACGAATCTGGTGCTAAAACTGTGAAGTTGGACTTTGCCTTGAGCCCTGTTTGGAACTTTATCATACTAAACTGTATATCTAAAATATTTTTTCCTTAGTGTTTTATATTTTTTAAATTTCATTTATTTTACTTTTTAATATTATACAATAAATAAAAATTAACTGTAATTCAATTTAAATTTACTTAATACAATTATTAAAAAAAAAGTTCTGGTGATAACATCTGAAAGTGGTTTTTCTGGCAACTTAGTTTCTCATGATAAAAATCTATATAAAATTCTTTTCCAGAATGAAAAATGCATTTTTCCATTCTCCAATATATATAGATTTAAAATATGCAACAAAAAATTCCACAATTTTTGAAGTGGTTTTGGTCCACAAATTGGGCAGTCAGAGGGTTAAGCATCTGTTACATAACAATTAGAATAATCTTTAACCTTATTCTTTGCACAATTTTGACAAAATTTGCTTAAAAATCATTGAATTTTTTTATTGATGTTTTTTAATGTTTTTAAAATTTAAAATCTATTGTTACAAAACAATATTTTTCATTAAATTTAACTTTTTTTTTAAAGATATTAAATTGTTCATTAACTTACTATATTTGGCTTTCCTTGCTCATCAAAATTAAGTTGTAAAATTTCAATGCATGAATGAAAGAATTAAATATCATTTTTTAGACACAGAAAAATTATGTGCACTGTAAATAACATACACTATTATTTGCAAATGATACTTTTATTCAACAGCAATAATAGCTAAAATGTTTTTTTCAAAAATTTTAATAATTTTTCTTCATATGATAACGTTTGAAACATACTATGCATAGTCTAACATAGCAATCTTTATGCTAATACCTCTTTTCTTTTGTACATTTGCATTCGTTTTAGATGAATGCACGTTACATTTTCTTGCAGGATTTTCTGTAAATGATGTAAATTTCAAATAAATTTGATGCCTCATAATTTAATAGATGACTTTGTCTTGGAAAAATGGATTGCTTTACAATTTGAAAAGTATTGATCCACAAGACCCTAATCTTCTGTTTATTGTAGTCAGTTATGACTTTTGGTTTTGTTTCCAATTTGTTACTTTGTGTCAGCATTTCAACACCTAAGAATAATGGAATGATAGTAACATTATTATTTTCCTTTTATCCTTTCATTTCAGTGTGAGGATTTTTCTGCATCTTAATGATGTAATTTGACCTGATTTCAACTTTTTATTTTTCAATGCTGAAAGTAAATCCTTTTTGTTTTGTTGAACCCTTAAATGGTTCTGAATGAGTCCAGCTTACATTATAATAGCACATCATAACACGTGCAGACAAGTTCTACTCATTAGAAGTTTTTAGATCCAAATGGACCCTTACTCGCCTAGTGAAACCTGAGCCCTACTCGCCTAGTGAAACTTTTCCCTAATGTGCACTGGCGATCTGAGTTCATCCACATATATTACCCTGTGTTGTTTGTGTTACAAACAATACCTACTACAAAATTGTTAATTAGATAGCATATAGATGGTAGTATGGGTAATGTGAATTTTTTTGCATAATGGGGGAAAATGTTACCAATCTAATTGTTTTTGATCTAGTTATTTTTCTTGTGTAATTTGTCGGAAGTTTGTTACTGAAATGACTCAAATGGAACAACTAAATAAATCTGATGATAAATATAAGATAAATAATTCCATGTTTTAAAGTGTATCATACACACAAAAATAATTTTAGGTAAATATAGCAATTAAATGTTTCAGAAAATATAAATTGTGTGTATTTATGTAGATGCTTTAATTAAATATTTTACAAACTAATATTTATCATTTACTGAATTATTTAAAAGGTCCAGTTACAAATGATGTAAATATTACATCAATATACCACTAACAATTCTTTAAGGACTATCTTTTAAAAGTGAGCATCTGAAAATAAACTGCCTTTTAAATCACTTCCCAATTCATGTAGGTTAAAATCCACATATTCACTTTAGCAATTCATTTTACATAAATTGAAAAAACAGCAACCAAGTAATGAAATCAAAATATGTTCCAATAAAAAAATATTCAAATTCTACATTTTGTTGTATAATCAAACTTCAAACATGTGCTGTCATTCATGAAGTAGCTGTGTAAACAAAAATGACAGGGGTGTGATAAAAATTGGAATTTATCACAAAAGCATAGTCTATGTGAGATATGGCTGCAATAAAATTTGTTCAAATTGGCTGCCATATGAGAGGTGGCCACAAAAAATTAAGGGATTAATAATAGCTTTTGTAAACACTATTTTTTGAATGAAATATACATTTTTATAAGACAACATGCCCTTTTTTACTATTTCTACACTTTATCCTCCCTCATTTCTAAAATAAAACTTGTTTCATTCAATGTAGATATAATATGCATTTTTTATTGAGAGATTTTTGTGGAAAAATATGTAGGCTGAACTTATCGAATGACATTTTAAACTTATGAATTGTGTATCTGTATATATACTCATTACAAATATTTTTTTAAAAATTTTAGTCTTTGAGCAGAAAATATTAATGACTCTTCTTGTTAAATTTATTGTCCAATTAGTAGTCATACTTTTCTATAGATAACTTGTAAAGATATTATTTCCTACCTTTCCTTAAATCTATAATGAATTGAAAAAGAATAAAAAAAAAAGTTATCAACATTTGCATGAGAATGCAAAATAATAGCACTTTAATGTTACATTTACCTGAAAATTTTCATGAACAAAACAGTATAAATTTAATTAAATAGTATTTATATTAAAAGTTTAAGTAAAGTATGAAAATATTTTTCAGTGTAATTTTCCTATGAATACAAAATATGTTTGAATTGTTCACTTGTACATAGCAAAAATGTGAATTTGCATTTAAAAAAATGATCAAACTTAATGATAAAAATACAATTTTATAAATTGCAAAGTTTGGTAGAATGTAAGAACATAATTTGTTTTGAGAAGAAATGATACTTTTTATGTTTCTATGTTACACTTTTATTTTGTTATTTGAGATTTCTAAATGAGGCTTGATTGGCTTAATCTGTACATTATACAGGGTTATTCGAAATAATTTATCTGATTTTAAAATTCCATATTTTCGAAAACAAATGACACAGAATGATAAGCAATGTAGGAATACAAAGGGAAAATGTAGAAGTTTTGCTTACAAGTTTTTGATACAACTTCCTTTTGTTATACTTTTAATGTCAATTTGATGCATAAGTTGCTGCCAAACATATTGTAACGGGTCACTGGTAATTTATTGTACAGCAGCAGAATCCATTGTTTGAGTTCACATAAATTTATGGATAATGGTGGTGCATACACTGTATCTTTTATGCTCCCCCCCCACGGTAGAAATCACATGGGGTATCAGACGATTAGACATGGGAATTGCATATCAGGTGGCTTAGGTGGCCAACTGTGAAACATCTGGTCCAATGCGACAAATCCAATTGCAAGGTAGCTCTGTGAAAGTTTTCTAAATAGTTTTTCGTGAAATAGTTTCACAAAGAACACATAAGAGCCATCTGTTTTGCATAATATAAAACTTCCATAGTTTTCCTTTGTATTCATGTATTACTTATTTTGTCATTTATTTTTTAAATTATATGGTATTTTGAAACCAGATGAATCATTTTGATTAACCCTGTGTGTGAATATTGACAGTTGTTAAAGACTTGTTAGGTTAATTTAAAAACAACTGTCACCAAATAAATTTTTTGACTTTCTATAATAATCTATCACATATGTAATATTAAGTAAATGTATGTGTATTTTAGTTTTTCCGTCATTTGTCTAAATACGAATACATTTTAATAATTGGAATACATTGACGTTAAAAATGAATTCAAAATTTAGATTTTTAATTCTATTTTCAATATAAAAATCTGATTTGAATAATATATGGGAAAATTAATCTTGGAAAATGATTGATAATATAAATCAAATAAAAATCATTTTGCTTTTTTATTTGTTTGATAACTCAAGATACATAGAATATTTTCTTATTATTAGAAGAAATAATTTTAAATTTCATTTGTGTTGTATATAGTAGTTACATTTTTATAGTACATTTTGCAATACAACTTCAAAACCCTATTTTTCATGTATATCTCCCAAGTATTAATTACTCTTTTTGCCACCTTATGTTGTAAAATCATAAGATTTATTGATGCTCTTTTTTTAAAGGAAACTTGGAAGCTATATAATAATGTATCTTCTCATGAATGTCTGTTGCAATTTTTTAAGAAAGAAAGGAAGGGGGGAGGATTTTATTGAAGTAATTTTTTTGCAGAGTTATCATAAATTTTCATAATTCTCATCAAGAGTTAGGATTTTTACAAAATAATGTGTGACCGAATCAAGTGTAACTTTATTTTCTTAACTTTGTCATACAATTTTCATTGTGGAATTTTCTTAATTCAAGAACCATCAGTACAATTATATATTTACTGTAAAAAATATATTACACCACTGTAATGAACAGGAGAAGGGGATGCCAGCTCAGGTGTCGTTCTGGTCACTTGACCGGAGTTCAAAATTACGAGGTCCATCGCCAATAGCCCTCGTGTTGCTTCTAGTGCGACGTTAATAAAAACTAAGCTAAACTAAACTGTAATGAACAACTGGAATGAGATATATTGTAAATGTAATTCTATTGTTCATCTTTTATGTATAAAAAACATAGTATATATTTTTAAAATTGTTGCAGCAATTTATCAGTTGTATTGTATTTGTTTAAATTTGTATTACATATGTTCTTAAAATAAATAAATCTCAATAACTGACTAACAACTTTTTTTATTTCCAGCTCTTCCTATTTGTTGGATCATTTGGAGTAGAGCGTTTTGCTTCTCTTCGTTATGAATTCAGAAGGAATCGATTTGTAAGTTAAAAAACTAAATTTTGAAAACATAATTAATAATTTTTCCTTTATAAAATGACTTTAAAAAAATAGCAACAGTCTTATTTATAATTTCAATATTTTTCTGTAAACTTTGAATTTTTTATGACAAAATGTAAACAAAACTATCTTCTCATTTGTAGAAATCTTAGATATATATCTGTTGAGGCTCACATTTGAAATTATAACTTCTTGAGTACCTCAGCTCAAATTTTTTTTTTGAGCTCAAGAATGAATTATATTTGTGTGTGTGTATATATATGTATACACATACATATATACTGTATATTTTGGCATATAACACACAGCCTTTTCTTTATGAAGAAAGCTGAAATGTATATGTGCAATTCTTTTATTTTTTGAAGTTATTCATTCAAAGTATTTTCCTAGATTTACGAATAATGGTATGCTGAATTGACAAGTGATAAGGGGTACAATATGTTTGTGTGAGGGGGGAATGCTTGAGGAGTAAATAATTCAGTGCAGTGTGCACATGTAATTCTAAATTTCAAGAAAAGTGGACACAATTTGGAGTAAGAACAAGCACTTCCAACTTGAATGAATTCACGGAATTAAGAGTCAGACGTTTCCTCTTTTTCCAATAATTTAAAGCCTTGAATTTTAAGTGAACGTCTAAGGTTTTTTGTAAATCACATTTGCTTTAGTCAAAATTTAGTTGATCTAGTCTTTTGTGTAGTAGTAAATATGTGTCATTCCAAATGGAATGAATACAGTACTGGTTTCAAACACAAAGTCAATCAATTTTGCGAAAGAAATCGGAAATCATGCTGCAGAAAGGATGTTTGTTTTTTGTGAAAGCTCATACATAAATGGAAGAAAAATAAAATTACAATTATTAATATGCTGAATATAATTAACATGATGTTAATAAGAAACAAAATGGTTCATGATGACGTTAAGGGAAAAAAATGGTTCTCATAAAAATAAGTTATGAAAAATCTCATTTCACTGCTGTGCTTTCCTAGCGAGCAGATGGTTGCAAAATCAAAACCAATGGTTATTTTAAAAAGGCAAGGCTGACATGTAATTTGCAGAATGGTGTTTTCATTCATGTTTACGAGAAAGGATGGGAGGATGAAAACAGTGTAAAATTGTGGATAAGAAATGTTTAGTGAAAACATCCTGGAGCCTTAAAGAATACAGATAGTCTTTTAGTTTAGGATATGTGCAAATCCCATCTAATGTATAATACGAAGAAATTGATGAAAGAGTGTAACATTAACAAGTAGTTATTTCAGCTGACTAATGCAAGTAGTTTAGCCTTTAGATGTGTATATTGATAAACCATTCAAAGGAAAGTTAAAATGACAGCAAAATATGAAAAAGGTTTGAAGGTGAAAAAACATTTACTAAAGGAGGCCAAATGTATCATGCTAATCAATAAATAGTGTGTGAATGAATAGCAAAAGCGTAGAAGGAAATTAAATCTGACATATTATTAAAAAGACATTTTAAAAAGATTTAATATATTTAACAATATAGACAGAATTGAAGATGCTTATTTATTTATGGATCAGAGCAACATTGATGGTGAAGATGAAACTGAATTAATTGATGCACTAGAAGATATAATGGAACTTTTCATGCTGTGTGATGATGAAATTTTTTTTATTGGATATTTAACTTTTTTTTAAATTAACAGTGTGTAGATACAGGTAGAAATTTAATTTTCAATGTTCATATTTTGCTTATTTTTAAATCTATCAGTTTCCTTATCTGGTGTATAACACACATCTTTAATTTCAATATTATTTTTTTTTGTATTAAAAATGCTTGTTATTTACTGGAATATACAGTATGTTATAATATTAAAAGAGCAAGGAAAATTGAGCTGGTCTGATTAATTAATGCATTTTTTTTTATATGTTACAGCTGATTGACCTGGGATATTCTTGCTAATTTTGCAGAATTCAACTCAAATTGACAATATTTTATCAACTGTGACATCTTAGCTGTTGTTGACTTTTTTTTGCATCATTGCCAGTGTTAGCATAAGTGCTAAGGAAATTAATTTCGTAATGAAAGCAACTTTTTCAATGAACCATTTTCTATTTAAAAAAGATGTTAATGAGTGCTGATTACAAATATATATAAAGATGAATCATACAGTTCCCGTGAATCAATTTAAGTTGTATATATACCATATTAGCTCAAATATAATGTGTTACTTTTGTACTAATCATTCCCCATTAAAATGTTGACTTGCATTAAATTCAAGGTCTAGGTAATGGTATATAGCATTTTTTCTTATAAGTAACCCATGCCTTTACCTGACCTGTGTAGTTTCTTGGAATAATGTGACATCCACACCTCCACCCAAGCTAAGTTGGGAAAGTCCTGATTTATATATTGTGTCTCTGATTCACAAATAAGTGTGTTCCAAGTCTCTCACAACTGTTACATTTTGTATGTTATGCTCAAGCAAACGATTACTTATTTTATTCTTTGTTGCTGGTAAAAAAATGGATGTGACTAATAATAGTAGTTATGAGAAAAAAGGCTCATCAAAGACACAAATAAATAAAGGTTTGAGGGTAACTTACGATATGAATTTTAAAATTATGGTTGCAAAAGAGGCAGAGAGAACAAACAACTTGAGAGCTTCAAGGAGATATGGAGTTCCAGAAGTAAACATCCGTCTCTGGAGAAAAGATTTAACAAAATATAAGAAAATATATCCTTAAGAAAATCTTTTAGTGGGTCCAAAGAAGGAAGGTTTAATGAAGTTAAACAGCGAGTGTTAAAATTCATAATAAAGAAACAAAATGAAGAATGCCCAGTATCCCGTGAAATTATTAAATTGAAAGCTTTAGAAGAGGCTGCTCATTTAAACATTTCTAAAAAGGATTTTAAAGCAAGTATGGGTTGGAGTAGAAGAATGATGAAACAGAACGGTTTATCACTACAACGCCGGGCAACTCTCGATGGCACATCAAAGAGTTCTGACCCTGAAAACAGTTCAGATTCTAAATAAACATTTTCTTTTTGTATTTATTTCTTGTTGCTTTCCTAATATTGCGTAATTTATTTTACATTACTTAATTTTATTGTCATGAATGTAACTTGTATTATTAATTATTTTAAATAACTGCTTATCTGATTAAATCATATTTTCTTTGAATTCTTTTATGTTAAAATGAATGGATTGTATTAAATTTATCATTTTTTAAATCTATCTTTATAAAAAAAATTTATTGTCACGTTATATTTAAGCTAATGTGGTATATATATGTATTATATGTTACAAAATGTTTTAAATTTATTATATGTGTTAGTCTATGTCATGCAATTCCAACTTAATCTTGTTAATGTAGCGAATTTATAAAGCCATATACCAGTTCATCCTTAAACCTGTTTTTTCTAATCAGTTCATTTCTTTCACCTGTTCTGTGCATCAAATTCAGTTATAACATTTTAAATTCAGATGTTTCCCTGAATTACATACTACAGAGGTCTACCAGATTTTATTATGTTAATTCATCACTAAATATATTTGTTTTTAATTGCTTGTTGACTTGAGAAGAAAAATAACTTGCAACGCATTAAATTCCAATTATATTGTTTTTACTGAAATAATTTTTTGCTTTATGAATGAGTAAAACTATCAAAAGCTTATTTATTTTCTCTTAAATATGTATTTATTTATGTTTGTTATAGTTTTGAATTTTAAAGCACAGTTTAGCTTTTTTAAGAACATAACTAAGAAATAACTGTTCTAGAAAAAGTATTTTTTCTCTGTAATGACATGGAATTTTAGTTTTGTGTCGATGCTTCAGAAATCTTTTTCTAACCCTAAATATAATTGTCAAATTTTTAGTCAATAATATTATGGTTCAAGTTTCTGGTGCAATTTTAAGACTTTCATTTAACTCATTCAAGTATTGATTTAGATATGAGGGAAAATAAATTTGACTAGAAAGGCATTTATGTTTTTTTTTTCAGTTGAAACCAGAAAATTTAGAAAAATTAGGCATTAAAAAGAAAGAAGTTACTCTTGAAGAAGAATTTGAGGTAATGTTTACTGAGAATTAAGGCTAAATGTCCTTATGTTTCATGGATATTAAAAAGAAAATTAGTTTTTTTTTTCTCTTATTTCAGAAGTACAAACAAATTGATATAGATAATTGGGAAAATATCAGAGGACCTAGACCATGGGAAGAGCCTCAGCAACCTGATAAAAAAATTTAAGTTATTGAATTCTGCCATAATGTAAATAAAGTGCATTATTCTTTAATGTGTAAAATAGAAATTTTTAATAAATGATGATTGGTAGTTTGTGTATTGTGCATTATATGAATAAAATTTTTAATGAAACTTAAGGCATATATGTTACCAGTATATTTAAAATCATAAGAAAATTTATATAGTCAAGCCTCAGATCCCTTTAACTCAGATTTCTAGATTTCCTGATTAATCTTCATGAAGAATGTTTTGTTTTTAAATTTGAGAAGAAGAGAGAGCTATCAACAAATTTTTGTAATAACATTAATTTGTTTCAAAAATTTTCTTTACTGAAATCTTCTAAAAATAATATGAAAAAAGTATGTAAGGGGGTATTTTATAAATATTCCGGACCAAATCAACAAACCCTTAGTTTCAACTCTTATCACTGGTGACAAATGGCATACGGTACTACACTGTCTAATAGCAGTAAAACAACTTTAAGTGCAATTCAAAATACACATCTTTATCTTCTCTATCTGATTCATTCTCAGTTTATTCAACATAAAGATGAATTTTTGCAATGTTTCATTTTTTCCCATTCTCTGGATTAACCCAGATTTTTGAAATTTGCGAGTCAGACTGGAAGGAATGAAATAAAAAATGAGCTAATGGTGCAACTGAAGATAAATATATATATAAAAAAAACTTTCTCGAATCACAAACTATTTAAAATATGTTCTAATATACTTATCATTCGTTAGTAGAAATTTAAATGAGAATAATTGACATTGCTCATGTGTTTTCTAATTCTGTTCTTTTAAATATTTATGCAATTAAATAGTACAATTGTTTTCTCTTAAAATAAGGTTCACCTATTGAATATAGAAGAAAATAATTTCCCTTAACATCTTCACAAACTAAATCAAAAAGCTCATCTAAGAAAATGTTGATTATGTGTTTAATGCCTCTTTTAAAATTTAAAATGAACTAGTCTTCAGAATTGTTATCTTAGAACTTTCGCAAAAGAATAAATTGGAAATTTATGACTAATGAACAGGATTCAAAGTTGAATCACATTTTTAGATAGAAAAAAAAAAATGTTGTTTAACATGTAGAAATATTTAATCATTTTTCAAAATAGGGTAAGAAATAGGAGACTTAGTCTATGCTAGAAAAATGGATTTGTTCAAACTGAAGTGATTAATTTAATAAAACAAGCTGCCTTTTACAGGACAGTTAAGTCTAATGTAATATTGCAGCGTTTTTCTGTTTGAAAAAGGGTTTGGGTAAGAATCCTATTCTATGACATTATGCGAAGATAGCCTTTAGAGATTCCCCAATAAATAGGAACTAAAGATTACTTTTAATTTTAAAAAGTATAATATTTGTAGAAAGCTTCATTGTCCAATTATTTCAATCATTACTGGAAAAAATTTAAGATGTTTCCCTCTTAAAATTTTTTGTTTTATACTTCAAGTTAAATATGAATTTGGGATGCACAGTTTTAAAAAATTTTTGTGCCTCACTGGAAGTTTTATTATACATTACTGTATTTCTAGAGTTGTTTAACTATACATTAACACTAATGATGGAAAAAAACACGTATTATATGCAGTTAACATATTTAAATTTCATCAATTTTTTATTATAGAAGTAAAAGACAAGACAACAGGAAATTAATGAGATATTTAAAGTTTTTGAAACAAATGTTCCTACATTTGCTTTGTTGGAAGAAGTGGCAATTTTCAAGGAGTCCTTATTAGATAATTTTGTTTTATTTGGATGCTTCAATCTTGAAAGTAACTAATCACAAATGTAGGTGCTTCCAAACAGCATAAGTAAAGCATGATTGTGAAGTGAGGAATATTTTTCTCAGAGAAGATTAATCTTGAAGGTATCTAATTTTTCTTCAAATATCAGATTGTAACTATGTATTCCATTTAAATATTGGTTGGTAATATTGACTGAAAATGTTCCAAAGATTTTCCAGAAATCTTGAAACCTGTTATCAGTTTTCTGCATCAAATGAAAAAGCAAGCCCGTACCTTCCATTGTTCACAGGATTGTGTTTAAAACCAATAATTGTCTTATAACTAATGTGTATGAAATTTAAATTTTCTTCAATTTGAGACTTAACAGTTTTAGTTTTAGTAATCAATGCTGTTAAAATTTTGAAACATAATATCCATAAGTTATACTATATCTGTTCACACTGTTTAAATAAAAAAGTTTAAACATTTTGTAAATAATTTTAGTCAAACTCTCATAAAATTTATAAGCCTGTGATATTTTATTGTGCTGCATGCAATCTGTGGGCTGGGTAAGTTTGCGAATGAATATGTTTGATGAGATTCTCAAGTACTGAAATTGCATTAGGATGCAACAAATATAAAACATTAACTTAATATTACTTTTCCTGTATAAATAAATTCCAACAAGCTTAGTTTTATTTTGATTTTTATTGATTTGGTATCTTATTATTATTATTTTTTGTACTTAAAAGAAATAAATAACTTTTTATAACTTGCTTCAGATTAATTTCTAATTTTACAGATGCTAGTGTTTAGATTTTGGAAAAATAAATTATCTGAGAATGAAAAGGTAATAGACTTAATTAAATTTTTTAAGCAAAAACAATAATACAATTATATATTGGAAATTTTTTTCACTGTGAGAGTAAAATTTTATAAATTTCATGAAAGGATGTTCATTTTCAATGTACACATATTTTAAAAAAACCTGCTAGATTTTAGTTTTTTATGGCTTTTTGTCTGTTTATTATACAATTTAGAATTAACATTGAAAGGATTTGGCAGCTTGTATAATAAATTGAAAGTTATTTAAAACCTGATTAAACAAGACTTGTTAGGTAAGCTTAAGAATACATTAATATTCATAAAGGGATTTCAGAATCATTGTGTAACACATCAACATAGTTTAGCAAATTTGATTCTGCCTTCATACAGAATAATTAGTTACGATAATCAAATCTGTCTTTCTGATTCTAAATATGACAAATTTTTTGAGAAAAGACTCAATTTGAGCTTTGTTTTAAAATTTTTATATTTCTAGTTTATATTGTAGTGAAAAGATTGTACTGGAAAAAAAGTAGCTGTAGTGGCTTAAAAAAAGTATGAGGGAAAAACAAACTTCCAAACATTGTGTAAAAAAAAAATCAACTGTTTCACTTTAACAAATTGTTTTTCTTGCATGTCATATTTGATAACTTAATAAAATTGATAAAGTTCAAAAATAACTTAAAATATTGTTTATAATTATAAAATTGTATACTCTTCTTGTATATTGTTTTAAATTAGTAATAAAAAGTATTGGGGTTGTAGAAATAAATGCTATGAACTGCCAATTTTGTAAAAAGATTTCCAACCTCATTTGATTTGAAGCTTAAAGTTTGGTGTTTTAAAAGCTACATAGCTAACATTGACTGAGAAATTTCTCTGTTGATAATAGAAAACATATTAGTGAATCATTGTAATCATGGAGGAAAATAGGTGAATTATAAAGTTAATATATCTACAATTCATTACAATATTTGAAATACAAGAAGATTAATGTAATTGAAAACAAACAGGACGTCCAAAGCATTTCAAACAACATGAGAAATGGTGGAGTGTTAAGAATTTTACTTGGAGTCCTAAAACCAATGATATAAAATTGAAGGGTATCAAAAGTTTAACAATCTGTCTATTTGGAAATTGCCAGAAACATTTTAAGTATAATTATCATGGGTGAGAAGCTAGGGAAAACCATTCATTAGTGATGCAACAACTGCTACAGTTTGTTAAAATCTACATTCAAAAACCTCCAGATTCTTAAGAAATTGATTATACTTGTAGTCACAATATTTTTGGAAACACGGGAAAGCAAATACCACAGATGAAACTTTATACTGAACTTGAAATGAAAAATCTTACTCCTTCTGAAAAACATAGCAACCAGATAGTGAGGGGCTACACAAGTGCTGTTGGTATTGAAAAATTTATTTAATTGATAGTAAAGTGGTCAAATCTGCATTTCAAATATTTGAATAAGCACATTTACTTATTTAAATATTTGAAATGAGGTGCACAAATAAGGGGCAAATTATCAAAACTTTATCAGGATAATGACCCAAAGCATAATGCTCCTATTCACAGACTCTGGTCCTTATATAAATAACTGTCCACATGTAATCAGAACACCTGCACATCTGGATCTCAATCCTCTTGAGTGAGTTCATTTGGGATCATTAGGAAAGAAAAATTCATAAATTTAAAATTTCCAACAGAAGTGAGTGTAGAGAGACTCCCTGTTGGTGTGGTGTGGAAGTTAGGAGAGGGGGTGCCAGCTAAGGTGTTGTCCTCGCCATTTGACCGAGGTATTTTTCAATTTTATGAGGTCTGTTGCCAATAGCTCTCGTGTTGCTTCTAGTGCGACATTAATAAAAACTAAATTAAATTAGAGAAAAACTCATAAAAAACTAGGGTGGGGGGATCTGGAGAAATCCAAACCTAAAAGATTGAAAGAAGTCATAAAAAATTAAAGGAGCCTAACACATTATTGAGGAGTATTTACAATTCTTATAAAATGTTTTGTTTAAATGTGTCAATAATTTTTATAGTATACCCACTACTACTGGAGATTTGTGACTCTATGTGACTCAGCATTTGCTCTATGGTATTGTCACAGAGTTTCGATTTGAGAAGGTTAAAAATATTACTTTCTCCTGAGAGATAGACACAGATTATGTCTCAAGAATTCACAATAGCAAATCACATCATCATATGTCCTTGATTTTCAGCATTGTGCAGTATCACTCTATGATTGTCATGCAACAATGAACATCAATTTCAGATGATACAGCTGACATATTTTTAACATTGATTCATAAATGTCAAAAAAAAAAAAAAAAAAAAAAATCACTTGTCTCCTTCAAAAGTAAAAGCAGGAAAATTTAAGAATGAAACCATAACTATATTAATAAGCTTCAACTTTTTTAAATCTTTTTCTGTTAGAATTTATTTCGCATTTTCTTCTCTATTTATGTTAAGATACTTTATATGATCATTAATTATACAGTGAAAATTAAATCAATATTCATGGAATGAAATAAATATATAAGATGTTATGTGTAAAATTGTGTTCTTTAAATGAAGATTGCTTAATGTGTGCATGAACATTGATCACATTAATTCTAAATTATACATAAAAATGCATTTAACATGATATTAAAATTAAATAAGATATCACCAAAAATCATTTTAAAGGTTATCAGTATTCAGTTTTTATCATCTGCATAAGACAGAATATTAATAGTTTTTCTTTGAATTTCAGAAATTTCTTCTTATAATTGAATGGTACCATTTTATAATTAGATTTTATGGCATTCCCAGAATTATATATATATAATCTTATAAATAAGTATTTGGAAGAGAATAAAACAAACAAAATTGATCAGCAGCAGTTTTTTAAGCAATACATATTTTAGCAGATGACATTTCTCAAATGTAATGAGGATTCTTTAATCAATTTTTAATAATTAGCTGTGTAGGTAACATGAGTACCCTATTAATGTTGCCTTGTTTCTTCCTGCCAACACCAGAACCTCAGTTTTTTACTTTGTAATTCAACTCAGCACAAGTATATTTTTTAAAAATATTATTCATGTACTTCTTAAAGTTAATTAAAGTGGCTAAATTGTATATATATATATATAAATAAACATTATACGTTTTTCAAGTCCTTTTATATTATATGTGATTTATCTTATAAATATTTAGCTCATGACTTTTATGAATGAATGTGTTGATTGAAATGTAAATAAAAAGTTTCGCATATCAAATAAAATGGGTAGATAATATGTTGGCCTTATTTTATGGTAAAAACTGACAAGTGTTTGTACAATTTAATGAATTGTATATAGCTATAGTGTTTGTGTCATGTATCGAATGCAAAAAAATTTATTTATTCAGTGTGAATAAATGTTGGAGTTTAAGCATAGAATAAAATCTGAATTTACTGTACCAAACATTTAATTTTTTGCAACATTTTTTAAATCACATTATATATGTATATATATATAAAAAACCCAATGTATGAAATCTCCATGTTAAAATCTTAAATATTATATAAAAATTTAATTTAGTTTTACAACACAAACATGTTGAGGTTCCTCCCACCAAGTCATGAGTTTAAAACAGATGACTTAAAAAATGTAATATGGTGATGAAACACAAACAATCTGTTATAATATGATGAATAGTATTTAGGACATGGCAGGAAGGATGCCAGATTAGATTGTGAAAATTTAATACCAAAATACACATTAAATTTGTATTTAAATTAAAACCACATTCTTTGAGAAAAGTATATTCAAAAATATCTTACTCCTGTTGTAAAGCCTTTGAAATTTATTTAAATTTGTTGAATAATAATCTGGAATAAAAGCTACTTTTGTCACCATTTTATTCTGCATGTTATTTCTCGCATTATCATTGCGACACAGTATTATTGGAAGGAAAAACAAGCCTGAAAATGGCAAAACTTTAATATCTTGAAACAACAGAATATTTAAGAAAATGTATAATTTCTCTATGAATTAAAAGACAGCTTAAGCTACATTAACTTATGAAGTAAAAAAGAATTTTTATCAAGCATCATGGCTGTACAATCATTTATAAAAAGCATAGCTTAGTTTCTTATTAACATCCCACAAGAAGCAACATGAGGTCTATTGGCGACGGACCTTGTAATTTTGAATCATGGTAAAGTAACGAGGACGACACCTGAGCTGGCACCCCCCTCTCCTAACACCCACACCATGCTCTCGGGAGGGCTTTGGGCCTTGAACAGATTTAACGTGCATCAGCTCCGGCTACACGGCGGGTCTTTGGGGCCAAGGATCGAACCCGCGACTGGACGAAAACCACTGGCCGCTAGTCCACAAGGCTACCGCAGCCCATAGAAAGCATAGCAAAATGGCCCCAAAATCTTAAAATTTTACAACATTGCTTTTCAAATACAGTGGAGTTATTCTATAAAATATCCCAAGTATCAATTAATAAAAGTTTGGAATTACATAATAAAGTTATAAAGTAACGAGTGCATACTGATTTGGTTCTAATCACATTGTACTAGAAGAAACACAAGGGCTATTGGTGATGGACTTTGTAATTTTGAACCTCAGTCAAATGAAGAGGACGACACCTGAGATAGCATCCCCCTCTTCTAACTTCCACACTAACAGGAGGACTTTGGACTCCAACAGATTTGACGTGTGTTACCCTATAATGGTATCAAGGTTCGAACCCAGAGGACTCAACGAAAATCACCAGCCGCAAGTGCATTGCCTCAAATACTAGGCTACCACAGCCACAAGTGCTTACTGAAAAATTTGAATTACATTCCTTTAATAATACTCCAGTTTTTTTGACATTTTAATCAGTCATAAAGGTTATGTGATAAGTAATTATTTTACTAATTTTATTTTGTTCAGATAGCAAGCATCAAGTTTTATTTTAAATAATTCTCTTCAATATTTCATTTCAAAAATACATCATAAAATGAAATTCTACACAATATGTGCACTTTCCTATACTGCAAATTTAAATAAATACTTCCATATTAAAAACCAACATATTCCTCAAATAAACTTATTAAATTGAATTTTTCAGAACAGCAAAAAAAAAATTAGAAAAAAGTTACATTAGGGACATTTTCATAATTATAACAAATATCTGTGTCAACCAAAAAATTTTAAAGCGATTATTTCAGTTTGTTTATAGAAGAATGATTCAATACCTTTATGTTACAGCAATCCAAAAAAGATTTAAATATTTATTACGGATCAAAAATTTGTGAAAAATTCACAAATTTTTTTGATATGGATCAATTTGTGAAAAAGATTGGCAATTTCTCATTCAATTAAAAAGTCATATACAGAGTAAAATGTAAGTTATTTTAGCTTATGAAGCATAACATATTTCACAAACGAATACAAGATTTGTTTACAACAACAGGTATCGTGTGATCATGACATCACATGAATTTAGTCCATTTGAATTACATTAACTATACATTATGTATAACTTTTAAAGAAATATATATGTTACTATTTACCAATTAGGTAAAATGCATTTAAAGAAAAATACCCAAAAAAATTCTATCTTTAGCACAAAAAAGGAGAAAATCAAAAATTTATTAAAAATTTATGTACAAACATTGGTATAAAATAACTTCAATTTTCTCATTTACACAATTTTATTACAATTATTGCATAAAAGAAAACAATTTCAAATACTAATAATTAATTTTTATAAACAAATAAAAATTTTATATTTAACCGAAAAAGATTAACTTTTAAAAAAGATCTATTTCCACAACTTTGGTTCAAATAATTTAAATTTGCTTAAAAAATAAAATATCGCAATCATTTTAAATTTGCAGAAAATAGTTTTGATGGTGTTTACAATATATATATTTTGTCTAGATCATTGGTTCCCAAAGAGTACACCACAGCATCTTCACAGACACAGTGGAATCATATTTTATTTCTTATTAATGTACATGTTTTACAAAGTTCAGGTTGCCTTGGGAAAGCAATAATTCAAAATTGAAAAAATTAATTACAGTGAAACAGAGCCAATTGGGATTAAGTTCATTGTTAAATTAAAATAATACCAAAAATGGCAATTTCTATTTCTGTAGTTTCTTAGGATACTTGTCAAGGATTGGTAATATAACTTCAGTATCTTTATGAAATAAAATAGATGGGCATGAAAATTAAAAAAAAATACATAATTAGGCATACAAAAATGAGCTTATATCAGATATCTTAATGTCATATCCAATTATTTTAAGGCACATTAATATTTGAAAGTTGACGTTTTTATATTTTTAGATCTAAAGATTTAAATTTTAAAAAAAATGTGACATTTTACTATATTATATATTACAATTTACATTCTCTATTGCACTATAATATTTCTGCCTGTGGACTCCCACCACTGAAAGTTGTAGGTGATTGAATACTACTACCACCCGAGCTATATATACGATCTTTTTCTGAGCGTTCAGGTTTGTCATGCTTCTCATGACGATGTTTGTGCTTATGTTTATGCTTATTTTTCTTCTTCTTTTTCTTTTTGTGAACTTTTGCACCCTGATTTATCATTTCTAATGCAGACGATGAAGGTTTAGGATCTGGTGCCTCTGGAGGTTTAAACATACTGGAATCAAAACCAGTAGGTTGTTGCCCAAAGGTATTTTGTATACCAGGTAAAGATTTTGACTGTGAATCATCGGAAAATGCTTCAAAAGTACAGAACTGTGCTGGAGCAGGAGCTGAAGCAGAGTCTATGCTGCTGCTTGTTGTTCTCAACAGAGACATTCCTGACACACCAGGAGTTGATAAAGATGTACCAGGCATTGATGTTGTTTCTTTTAATCTTACTTTACTGGATTCTGGATTATCTTCTATGTTAACTTCAGCTTTGATTCGACCATCTGAGGAATAAAAATGTGGATGATCTGTAAAATGCAATGGACTAGAAGCTTTTCGTTTCTCACAGACACCAAACCCGTTTGAGTCCATTTTTTCTATTTTCACTGTTTCCAGCATTATGACATTATCAAGAGGAAATGAGTCATCAAGCTGCATCTCATCAATAGATCCAGAATTGAGAGGTAAACGAGCTTTTTTCTCTTTCAAATTAACAACAACACCAATTTCCGGAGCAGGCAAGACAGAGGGTCTTTTACGGCCATATAGTGTGTGGTACAGATCCATTACAGCACATCTTATCAAAGAATCATAAGCACTTCCTGAATTCATTAGTTTCCATAGTTTATCCACCAATTCTTCAGTATTGAGTGGATTTGAATCTGAACCTGTAAAAGGTGGCTTTTCAGTCAACATTCTCAAAACCTGATATTGAATTGCAGGAACAGGATCATTTTCCACTATATCAAGAAGAAAATTCAGATCTTCTTCCCTTCCATCAGCACTAGTAAAATCTACAAGTGCTTCAAGTGCAGCTAATCGTACATCATAAGACATGCCATATGCTGCATATTCCCTGAAGAGAGAAGGGTAATTTGGTAGATGACCCATTTTTTGTAGTTTACGTATAGCTTTCAGACAACTGATAGTTACTGTATACTTGTAACAAGACAATAATTTTTCCATATTCAAACAGCGAGTTATTTCTTCTAAAATAAGTTTGGTGTCAGAAGACAGAGAGTCAGCAGTAATTGTCAAACCTGTATGAGGCAGGACAGAAATGACAGGGGTTACAGTTTCAGCCAAAGCATCAATTAAGGCAGCTCTGTAATAATTATCAGAAAATTTATTTTTACTGTTGTCATTATATTTGAATAAATCAAGCAAAAATTTCAGGACATCAGGGGGACAGATACACTGAACAGTACGAAGTCCAGCCATAGCTACAGGTATTGTTTTCAGTAAAAAATAATGCTGCAAGTTTTTAAAATTGTTTAGTCTTATGATATGCATGCATGAATGAGATCCAAACAGTTTTTTAAATATAGACATCATAGCAGGTGGTCCAGCCCATGTGGCAACCATGGCATTTGCAACTTTCTGCAAACAAAAACAAGCAATGCATCTGATCTTATAGAAACAATGCTCATTTTCTATTGTATAAGTAAGAGCAGATCGAGAAGCAGGAGTTGGAAATTTTTCCAGAGCTTCAATTGCTTCTTTCTGAGCAGTTACATCTCTCTCATAACGTAACTGATACTGCCATTGATAATCTGGTTGTTCAATCACAACTTGTCTTAAAAGAAGCATATCTGGATCAATGCGTATCCAAAGAACTGGTGAATCTGCATCCATGGCACTGAGATCCATATCAACTTCTTCTCCAGTACATAAAGGTATTTTCTTCTTTTTATTTCTTCTGCTTTTTGAGTGGCAAGTTATATCATGTTTAGTAGCATTCTCTTCAATTTGCAAATTATGTTTAAATGTTCCATCCAATTCTTGAATGGTTATTGTTAATGGTCCAACATAACGTCTTATGCCACGATTTTGTACATCTAATTGTTTTATTTCCAGTTCAACAGTATTTCTTTTTCGATTAAATACAAAAGTTGCAGTGAATTTTGGATGACCACCTTGTCTAACCCACTGTTCCAAAAATGTATTTATATCTTTCCCAGTAACAGTAAATATAGCTTTCTGAAAACTATTGGTGGAAAGTAACATATTGAACCACACATTGCTTGTTACTTTTTGTTGAGCAGCACTAGAAGCTAGAGATAATAATTTATTGAAAACTTGCAAAAGTAATTCCCTCCCAATTCTGTCTTCCAACATACGAATCACTAAATGTGACTTTTTGGTTAGTATAATATTATACTCTGGAGATGTAGTATGTAAATGTTGAGTTGGAAAATAAAAAGTTCCATCTTTTCCTTGGGCTGCAGCAGCAACACTTCCAGGTGCAGGGCTAACACTGCAATCAAGAACAAGTCCTCCATGTTTTTGTTCATATTTCAAGACTTCATGAAAATCTTCATGCACCCATAATCTATATTCATTATTACCAAATGCCTTTTTTAAAAAATGCCCTGAAAGATACATAGAAATGCCTTTAGGTAACCATGTATCTGACCATGAAAACATACTAATGAAACATCCAAAAAATTGTTCAGCAATAGCATGAGCCATAATTTTTCTGGATATGTATGTTTGATCAATTATTTGTGGAGAACTGAGTAAATTTGTGCTCAGAATTGTCATTGTAGCATATGGACGAGCATCTTGAAATGCTTCAGCAACAAATACTTGCTTGTAACAAGAATATGGATACCTACTGGAGAGAAGCTCTTCATAAAATTCAAATGCTTCATGTAAAAAACTTGTTGAATGCTTAAGCAATGGTAATAGTCTAGGTAAACAAAAATGAGTAACTTCATGCATTTGAGGATCAACATACACTTCAAATGGTCCAACAGTCAAACCTATATTAGGTGCACAAGTTGGGATTGATAAGTTATAATGATACGTCTTCTTACGCATGTCATTGGTATAAACTGTCTCCGTGAGATCACCACATGATACAGCAACCATGGATGGTTCAACAGTTATTTCCATCCGCCATGTGCATGGCTCTGAAAAAGAATCAACACAAGGAAACCATAAGCGAGATGAGTTATCACATGAGTAAGTGAACATATGAGCACAGCGTTCAACTAATGATCCTTCTTCTTCTGGTACAACAAAATGAATCCCACCTTGAGGTTTTTCAAGAGCAAATTCAATTCCTATGCGAACTGGTTTGCCTTCTGTCACCAAATGCATTAAATCATGAGGGACTTTAATACACAATTCTCCATTACCATTATCAGCATCAACAGCATTAACACAAGCCAGATGACAACTGTTAAAATGATCAATACTTTTCTGTTTATTTTCACTTTGGCTGATATCTAAACATGGATCATTATAACTAAAAGGAACTTCATGAAAGTCATTAAGGGTTATTTTGTAGATGCGTATTTGTTTTGCATTAAGTCTTATTTTTCTCAAATCGTTTTTCAGGGGAATTACAGTTAATTCGGTAAAACCGATTAAAGATTGCCTCTGAAAACAAATAGTTGTTATGCATAATACTTGATGAGATAGCTTGAAGGGGCGAACAGGAGAATCAGTTTTGTCGTTTTTCTTCATTTTGAAATGTATCGAAAGCTACATATCACTTCATGTTATTAAATATATTTGCACGTTTCACAGTATAGAAATAAGAAATTTGATCAAGCTTTTCTCATTTTATTAATAACTTGCCAGCTGATTGATTGTTTGGTAACCCACCAAAAGTTATTAATCCCACACAGTCTTTCATAAAACAATAACACTGTCATCCTGGATTAGCAAGTAGCAGAGGGTATACTACTTAACATGATGAGATACATTAGTTCACAGAGCCGTAACAAACGCTATTATTCCACTGAGCAGAGTTGCCAGATCTTTAGTGGCAATGTAACAGAGACAGAAAAAAGTAATAAAAAGCATCTCGTAAAGTAAAAGTTTTAAGGAAACTGTACAGTTTCAAAACTGTAAAAACAAGTTTTTGAAAAAAATTAAAAAAATTTATGTGACATCATCACACCCAAAAAAGTATAAATGTAGTACTTTCTTTTGTTCATTTTTGAAGAGTTCAAGAAAAAATTGGGTACTTTTCTATTTCGCTGGCTCAAGCGATAAAGTTGCCAAAAATGATACAACCAACATTTAATGGAATATTTTTTTTACTGCGTATTGTCGCCTATAAAGTCTGCTTGGCGAGATTTGCGCCGGTGAAATGGAAAAGTACCAAAAATTGTTAGATTGTATGAGGGTGGTTTTAAAGTTTTCTGCTTTAATACAACATAGCCACAGACCTCATTCAAATTAATTTTTTATTTTTAATGAAATTCACCTATACACTGATGTACTTGATCCATCGATGCCTTTATTTTTCTTTTATGCTTTTTTTCGGGAAAAATCCTTGGGTGGGGAATCTGAAAATGGACCAAACATTATCATGACGTTTACACTCTGACGCGTTTTTAGTCCCATGTTTAAAATCGTGACATTTATTTAGCAAATAATTAGCTCATAATAACTCCTAAGTCATAGTATGTAATATATAGTAGAGTGTGGGATGATTGTGTATGTGTGAGATGAAATCCCTACAGCTTCAGATAGAAGTAACGTGGAATAAAATTCGAAATAAAAACCAACGTTTTTATATGGTGGCAAAGTTTATTAAAAAAATTATTAAAATATTAGTTAGAACTGGTCGCAAATATCTAAATATTGCATTGTTAGGCAAATAAGAACGGTTCCCAGAATTTCAGAGCTCTAGCTTGATGGGAAGTTGGTTAAATTAACAATAGACAATTTGATGACACACTGATACACATACATACAGACACACACCAAGTGAAATACATAACAACGTTAAAACTAACTAAAATAAATTAATCCGGAAAATTAAATGGTTGGAATACAGTTTAGTCAAACCACTCTTGGAGACAGGAATTATTTGGCGGTATTTTGCCAAATGTTGCTAAATTGGTCCGCGAAGCGGACTTAACATTCAGCAAAAAAAAAAAAAAAAAAAAATCAAGTTTGGCAATTATTCAAATTGCGCCAAGTGATTGGGCTAAACTGCATTATTTAAAAAAATACGAGTTAAAACTTGTCGCAAACGTCTAAATATTGCATTGTTAGGCGAGTACGAACGATTCCCAAAATTTCAAAGCTCTAGCTTGATGGGAAGTTGGTTAAATTAACGATCGAAAATTTGATGACACACACACACACGCACACCACACCAAGTGAAATTCAGAAAAACGTTGTAAATAATTCGATATAAAAACCAACGTTTTTAAAAACAATGTTTTTATATGGTGGCAAAGTTTATTAGAGAAAATTATTGAAATATTAGTTAAAACTGTTAGTTATTTTTAACTTTAAAATTCACTTAAAAAGAGACATTTGTAAGAGTATTAAAAAATTCATAATACTCATAAAATCAAAACATGCATTTGAAAGTTTGTAAGTCATTCTATTAAAAAAAAGAATGGGAACCAGAATTCAGAAAAAATTATTGTGATAAGAAATGGCGCCAAATATTGGAAACTTTCTTTCTTGCGAATGATTACTAAAAGTCAGCAACCCTTACTATCTCGGAGATAGTAAAGGGGAGATAGTATCTCCCCTTTGTGAGTACAAAAGGTTTACGATACCTCATGCGGTGCGGGGAGTGCCCGGTGCTCCCAGAGGGGGAAATAAATGTTTTCCTCAGTCCTAAAAGCGCCGAGAGGGAAGAATATTTTGACTTATTAAAATTATTGAAATATTAGTTAAAACTTGTCGCAAACGTCTAAATATTGCATTGTTAGGCGAGTACGAACGATTCCCAAAATTTCAAAGCTCTAGCTTGATGGGAAGTTGGTTAAAATAACGATCGAAAATTTGATGACACACACACACACTCACCACTTGGCGCAATTTGAATAGTGCCAAACTTGATTTTT
>BMAW01033625.1:88407-100192 GCA_019974015.1 Nephila pilipes | reverse complement strand
ATTGGGCTAAACTGCATTATTTAAAAAAAAAATATGAGTTAAAACTTTTCGCAAACGTCTAAACATTGCATTGTTAGGCGAGTACGAACGATTCCCAAAATTTCAAAGCTCTAGCTTGATGGGAAGTTGGTTAAATTAACGATCGAAAATTTGATGACACACACACACACGCACACCACACCAAGTGAAATTCAGAAAAACGTTGTAAATAATTCGATATAAAAACCAACGTTTTTAAAAACAATGTTTTTATATGGTGGCAAAGTTTATTAGAGAAAATTATTGAAATATTAGTTAAAACTGTTAGTTATTTTTAACTTTAAAATTCACTTAAAAAGAGACATTTGTAAGAGTATTAAAAAATTCATAATACTCATAAAATCAAAACATGCATTTGAAAGTTTGTAAGTCATTCTATTAAAAAAAAGAATGGGAACCAGAATTCAGAAAAAATTATTGTGATAAGAAATGGCTCCAAATATTGGAAACTTTCTTTCTTGCGAATGATTACTAAAAGTCAGCAACCCTTACTATCTCGGGGATAGTAAAGGGGAGATAGTATCTCCCCTTTGTGAGTACAAAAGGTTTACGATACCTCATGCGGTGCGGGGAGTGCCCGGTGCTCCCAGAGGGGGAAAGAAATGTTTTCCTCAGTCCTAAAAGCGCCGAGAGGGAAGAATATTTTGACTTATTAAAATTATTGAAATATTAGTTAAAACTTGTCGCAAACGTCTAAATATTGCATTGTTAGGCGAGTACGAACGATTCCCAAAATTTCAAAGCTCTAGCTTGATGGGAAGTTGGTTAAAATAACGATCGAAAATTTGATGACACACACACACACTCACACACACACACACACACCAAGTGAAATTCAGAAAAACGTTGTAAAATAGGAACAAACCAAAGCAGACTTGTACTGCTGTTTATAAATGGCAACGATCAAATCTTCAGTGTTCAGAGATATTGACGATTCATGGGTTACTACATCAAATAATTTTTATGAATTATTTTCAACCTTCAACCCTTCTAAGTAAAGATTCCCCCATGAATCTCTTGCCTTGTTGACAAAAATGCGAAAATTTTCAATTTATCGAGTCTAGCAAATGTAAAGAAATTATAGTTTTTTTTTCTTTATTGAGTAATAAATTAACAAATGAGCAATTTCACTAGTCAATTAAGAATAGGTTATAATTTGAATATTATATTTTCTAAAAGTATTAACTTAATATTTTAAATATATTTACATGTAATATTTATCAGAAAAACAGAATGTTTATAAAATAGAAGTTTCAGGTAATTTTTTCCCTTCAAAAATAACAAATGAAACTATCATAATGAAAGTCGAATCGTAAACATGCTGTAAACGAAAAATAGGAGAGTAAATTTTTTTTAGAAAATCCATTCGCAAGTTTGACTGTGTGATCTTAGTGAACTTAAGATCTTATTTACTTTTTCAATTAAAATTAAGTTTTTGGCATTGTATTTTTTGTAATTCCGAATTTTAAGAACATAATATGACAAAAGAAGACATTCAGTCATTTTAAAAGGTCCTTTGTTGAATTCATCTTATTTTTCATTTCAATTTTATCCTATACAGAATCTTCAGATTTCTAGAACTCACTAACGAAAGTTCTAATTTTATTAAGTTTTGTTTTAAACGTCCCATGTTGTCGGTTTAAAGCTGTTATCGACATGTTTCGTAACTTCTGCTCGAAGGACCAATTTATAGAGGGGATTTTAAGTAAATCCAAGAGGCAGTATACCAGTATTTTAAATATATCGTCGATAGTTCAATTAAGAGAAATAATTTACAGTTCACTTTATTTTAGTAATAAAACAGAAAGAGAGCGCTTAGTGTGCTGCCGCTTGGTATGAGCATAAGTGGTAGAGTGATAGTTAAACAGGATATAGAGGGCGCCGCGTTACATCGAAATAAGGAAGGGCTGAGGAGCCCTCAAGTGCAAAATGTAACATGTTTCTTGAGTTATATGTTAAAAAAAAATAAATGAAAAACTTAGCTTCAGCACTGAAGATGAAACAACTTGAACAAATGTATGTTTGAAAGAGTTCCAGTATACAAACAGCATTAATTTTGTAGTGCGCTCCCATGTATAATGATCCGCCACGCTATGAGAGATGTTCTGATGACTGATATAAATCTACAGGAATTGCTGGTTGGGTTCTGTTTTGCGATCATACAGTTGCCCTTCGCATAGATAAAAGTTGTCGTAGATGCGTCGCTTTCGGCATTGCATCGGCCCTTGCATCGGCATCTATCCTGGTCGTCAGGAGCCGATTGCCATGCAGTGGATTTCTGCTGGAGGCTCAGTTGCTTGCGGCCTTCAAGTGGAAATTAGTCAGGAAAAGTCCAAGAGAAGAAAAATTCGGAAAATTGCTGTGTACTGTCTCTTTCTCTCTCATATATAATTAAATCTAAATATTTTTTTAACTTAGGTAACCATCCTGTCAACTATAAATGTAAAGACTTTCTTTTAACTAATACTATTTAATTATGTTTATAAAACAGTCGAAGCCAATTTCATTTTCAAGAAATTATTTTTTTGTATTGGAGAGAGAGACAATTTCCACAAGGCGGGAATTACACAACTCCGCGATTGGATACAGATTATGACAGCAAGAGTGTAAAAGCAAGATAGAGCGTTTCGCTGTGTTTTTAGTTATATAGCAGAGAAATTTCACTATAAACGTCACAGAACATGTAGTATGAATGAAGGGATTTCGAGGGAATCTAAGTGCAGACCTAAAGTCTGATTGGGATCATTCCTATAAGTTTGGAGTTGTATGAACAGCTTTCTATGCACATTTTAAGAGCGCGTGATTGCATAAATTAAAGTTAAAAAGGAATGGTATCAATAAATAAGAATGAATGCTTTACTTTTAAATGAGAGAATAGGAAAAATTAGGAAATTAAATTATTATTGTGAGAAACTATTATGAATTAAGTTAAATCATTATATATATATATATATATATATATATATATATATATATATATATGTGTGTGTGTGTGTGTGTGTGTGTAAGATATTCCAGGTAATTCTCAGTTGCATTTTAAACAAAATTGTAAAATTGGGTCATCATTTACTCTATAGATGACACCACTAGTCGGCATCATTAGTTTAATTCATGTAACACCCTCTTTCTTGGAACAAAAACGCAGAGCACTCAAGGAGCTCTCTCTCTTTTCCACTTCCCAATATGAATAACTTTGAGCGCTTACGCGGGTTCGAACGTCCGTCGCCAACATAGTAAAGTGTTGACCGTATGTCTGTCGTTTTAATGACCTGGTTCAATTATCAAACACTCCTTGAAAATAGTCCCCCCCTAGAAAATTCCCCCTCCAGTTTCCCATAATAAAAGTATTAGTTTTACCTAAAGTCTCATTGTTACATTTAGTAAGTGAATTGAAGTCATCACGCAGCCCGGTAAAACATAAACCCCTAGACGCCAGCCCTTTACGATTAAGAGTAAACCAATAACAATAGAGTTTCTTCTCGGGGGGCCCCCCCCCCCCTCCAGATGGTCTAAAACTGTGCTCTTCGTTCTGGATTAATACGGGCAAAAAAATTTTTCCTACGGTGAGCTTAATTATTTCCACGGAGACCTTGGTCAATTGTTCCTATGAAGCTTTTCTATAAAGGCATCCAACTGTTCTGTAGTCATGTGTAATTCTTCTCTCATTAGGACGTCGATTCCAGAGAGAGATAGAAAGAAAACTATTTCAAGTGTGCCCAAATTGTGTTTTTTTGTGTTTGTTTTCATCATGTGCATTTTTTTTTTTTAAAAAAAGGAAAGTAACCCATGTATACAAGTGCATCATGTGTGCTTCCAAAAAGGAGAGTAAAAAGTTCTGCAAGTGTTTCAACGCAGGATCTAAGGTACTGTAAAAAATAAAACCCTTTTAAACATTATTTAATGTATTTCCGCATCTGATTTTTATATCTGTACTTAAGTGCTGATTTCGTAGTTTTTTAAATTATAAAAAAATATTGATCTAAGGCAAAAGTAAATTATATATATATATATATATATATGGGGTATGTTTACATTTTGAGACTCCTTCCAACACTAGAGGGCACCATGAACTTGATCTCTACTTTGTGACCTCATTCCAAGGGGCTCACATGAGTACCGGTAGACGCAAGGGAGGGGCCAACAGAGAAAGACGTGCGATCTGATAGTTCCTTAATATGTGTAACCAACACACACACACACACATATATATATACACACACACACACATATATATATATATAAATTGGTAACGTTTAAGCTCAAAATCTAAGAGTGTGCTATTTTTTTTTTATTTGATATGCGAGAGTATTTCGAGCTAGTCAACAATCCCTGGTGCCAACACGAATGATAAATAATTAATGCAATCTTTCTCCGAAGTTTATGTAAACAGACTATCTTTCCCTGGAAAATGGTGTGCAGTGTTCACATAAAAATGTCTATTGTATAACCTCAGTGAACTTTCAGTTAATATTTTTTCAATTCCAAGTAATAGTTTTGTAATTCAGCGAATTATGCTTTATCAAATCGAAAGTGTGTCTTCAAAATATACAGTTTTATTATTTTTGATTCTCTGTTAATTCTATTATCTGCTTAAGTATAATTTTTGATTATCGATTTTAAGGAGTAACTTTATATTCTATCACGATCTGTTTAAGTTTTCGCAAATTTTAACCAAAGGATTTCAGAGTAATAAGATAAATAATGCTATTTTTTAAATACCTTGAGAATTCATAGAATCACATTAGTCTGAAACAAAGTTTATACAGTTATATCATTTGCACAGAGTAAAATTTTTAAATATCCTCTTGCAGGTGCATATACATATATGTTTTGGTGCAAATTTTCGTTAGATATTAATTTTTAAGAAAATTGATCTAGCGAAGTTCATCATAATCAGCGTGTTTTATTAAAATTACTTGCTATTATTATTACATGAAAACGATTGAAGTATAAATTTTCAAATTAATTAATTCTTTTTAATTGTTCAAGTACTAATCTTAAAATGTCACACCTAGCTAAGGGATGTTGAGAATATATGTTTATCATCGCAGAAGAGCTAGACCTCAAACCTGATTTTACAATGACAGTTAAAAAACTCAGGGATTTAATCACTAAAGACACAAACTATAATGAGGAATTTACTAAAGATCTATATTTGAGCATGACAGAGCAGAGAAAAACGAAAGAAGAACTGGAAGAGAAACAACGTTGAGACCAACACGAATTTAATTGGGAGAGATTGAAATTAAACAGTCAACTCAAATTACACGCAATGGTTGATGAAACAAATAATTCGAGGCTACCAGGCAAACAAGTATTTAAGTTTATAAATATGAAGTCAAGGAAAACATCAGTTTATATTTAATCTTATTTGATCGTCAAGTGCAATGTTTATCAATTCCAAAAGAACACTGGATTTCATACCTGTTAGGACTGTTACCTCTTGAAATTTCTCACATCGTCGCACTCGAAGCAGAAGAAATAGCAAACTACTACGAACACGTGAAAGAACTGCTGTTGAAAAGATTCAAATTAATGCCAGAAAAGTTTCGTCACCTATTTTCCACGCATCAAAAAGCTTATAGTTATATTTGTACGGATAGGCCTCAGGATTAAAAAAAATTAAAACTTGCGAAGAATTGCAAAAATTGACCATTTCAGATCAGATGAAGTGAAGTGCTCCAACAGACTTTAAACAGCATTTCCTAAACGATAGGACAACATTAAATTCGCCCTCTAAATTAGCGGAGAAATTTGAAGATATCAAGAAAACACTGAATCAAAAGTCAGTCATTACATATTTTAGAGGAAAACAAGATTTTAAAGGATCAGAAAAATTTTGACAATTTGAATTACCGCGAAAGTTTGAGCATAACGGATCAAGCAGGAAGTTTGCCTCTCCAACAAGTTATAATCGGCATCCCGAAATTTAATCCTCCAGTCGCGGTAGTTATCAGGAAGCCATGAAAACTTAATCTCGACTAAACCACAATCGAAAATACTGGAGAGATAAATATTCGAATTCTAATGCTCCTAATTACACACAAACAAACTACTCCAAGTTTCGAAGGTTCAAAGATTCTGTGAAAGAACCGAATGCAAGCGAGCCAAAGAGAACGACGAAGATTTTGAAAGAAGCAAACAAGTCAACGGAAACATGTGATACTATCAGACAAGAAAGTCTACGCACCAAAGAAATAAAGTTTGGAAATAAGAAAATTACTGCGCTTATAGACACTGGAAATACAGTCAGTCTGCTGCGAGAAAATACTAGCAGAAGAATAATCAATCTATCGAAGCTAGCGAAGAAAAAAATTATCTTAACAGGTATTGGTGAAGCTCAAGTTACGACAATAGGATCTTTCGAACATAATTAACTTGGCATGTGGTACCTATAACAAAACTGAAGTTCAAAACAGTAATAGGCTCAGATATTTTGGAACGAGCATCAGTCAACTTCACAAATAATTGTGTAGAATTTATCAAATATGAAAATCAAGCATTCCTAATGCAGATATCAACAGAAAACGTTGAAAAGTAGAATTGTATCATATAGGAGATCTCAAAATAAAAAAATGTTTAAAAAGACGACAGTAAACTGCAAGTCAGAAAAGGCGACAAGCACCGGCGTCAATATGCGAATTATTCTGAAGGATGATGAATCAGTTTATCAATCACCAAGTCAATTAGCATTTGCAGAGAGATAAGAAGTAAGCAAACAGATAGAAGAATGGTTTAAAGAAGGCATTTTTCGCCCAAGCTCATCGGAATACGCCAGCCCAGTTGCAATGATCAAGAAGAAAAGTAGAACTTTAAGAATGTGCGTCGATTACCGAAAATTAAACCAGAAACTTATGAAAGACAAATTTTCTTTACCTCTTATCGAATATGTTTTAGATACGCTACAAGAAGCAAAAGTTTATTCCACGTGAGATTTACTAAACGGTTTTTTCTACATCAATGTTAAGGAATATTGCAGAAAATTTACGTCATTTATTGTTCCTGATGGACAATTTGAGTTTAACAAAGTCCCTTTTGGACAAAACACGAGTTCTGGTGTTTTTCAAAGGTAAGTCATGTGCATTTTTAGAGACCCCCACTCGCAAAAAAGACTGTAAAAACTTAAAATCGTGTTCAAAGTTCCGAAGAATTATGTTCTAGA
Source organism: Nephila pilipes (assembly GCA_019974015.1). Classification (NCBI taxonomy): domain Eukaryota; kingdom Metazoa; phylum Arthropoda; class Arachnida; order Araneae; family Nephilidae; genus Nephila; species Nephila pilipes. Next base: position 92,991 of record BMAW01033625.1, on the reverse strand, counting down.
GATAAAGTTCAAGAAATGTAAATTTGTAATGCGAAAAGTCGAATCTCTCAGTCACATAGTCGAGAATGAAATCTTCAAGCCGTCAGTCGCGAAGACGTTAGCAGTTTCCAGATCCAACGACCGTGAAGAAAGTACAAAGCTTTCTGTGATTAGTTGGATATTTCCGTAAATACATCAAAGACTACTCAAAGATTACGAAAGCATTAATTGACCTCACAAGAAAAAAAAATCCATTTATTTTTGAAACACTACAAAAAGAAGTGTTTGAAAAAATTGAAGAAAATATTGTCTGAAGGCCCAGTTTTACATATTTACAAATATGGAAAAAGAATGGAATTACATACGGACACAAGCAAACTATGTTACGGTGCAGTATTGTTGTAAGAAGCCGAATACAGAAAGCTACAAGCAATCTACTATAAGTCAATGAAGACAAATCCGGCTGAAGAAATATACCACAGTTATGAATTGGAATTTTTTCGCAATTATTACAGCATTGATGAAATTTATACCTCTTGGATCAATACTTCAAGATAGTCACGGATTGATCTGCTTTTCAAAGGACTAAGCATTCAAGAGATTTGATTACATGCATAGCCACACGGGCTCTCCAATTGGAAGAATTTAATTGCTAAATAGAACATAGAACTGAATTTAGAATGCATCATGTAGATGCTCTGAGTAGACACCCAGTCATGATAATCAACAATGATACATTAATAGGGAAACTAAAGAAAGCACAAGATGAAGATGAAAGCACTAAGACATTGAAATCCCTTTTAGAAAAACAAGACTCTGAAGTCTTACTTTTAAAAGAAATGGGAAACTTTACAAGTACTTAAATGGCCGAGAACTAATCGTAGTTCCAAAAGAAATACAAATTCAATTAATCAAATAAGCAAATGAAAACGGCTGTTTTCAGTTGCGGAAACATAAGAAATTGTCAAGAAAGAATTTTTTATTCCAAATTTAACTATTATGGTAAAGAATGTAATCATTAATTGTGTACCATGTATTTTAGTTAACAAAAAGATTGGCAAGAAATAATGTTTCTTAAGCCCGATTCCAAAAGAAGGCAACCCGCTAAAGTACGTACCATGGCAATTTCATATGACTGTTACCATCAACAAGCAAAAACTATCGACATATTTTCACAGTCATAGATATATTAACTAAATTAACGTGGTTATTTCCTGTAAAATCTGTGTAAGCCGAAAGTGCTTTTGAAAAGATGAAATTACATCATAAGACCTTTGGAAAACCCATAAGAATTATATCGGATAGAGGATCAGCATTTACTTCGAAAGCATTTGGTAATTATTGTATACAACGTCTCCAAATAACTACAGGTGTACCATGGGGAAACGGTTAAGTCAAAAGAATTCCTCCCACATTTATTCCAGTCTTAACCAAGTTAACCTTGGGCGATTCTACCAAATGGTACAAATACATCGATAAACTACAAATAATCATCAACAGCACTGTTTGTCGAAACAACAAATAGTCATCATTTGAACTTTTGAATGGCCCTAAAAGGAGGAATAAAGAAGACGTCCAAATTAAAGACACGAGGAAATGTTCGAAGAGTTGCACGAACAACGTGAATTGCTTAGAAAAGATGTGAAAATGAATATATAAAAGATACAATCCAAAAATCGGAAAACGTACAACAAGAGAAGGAAAAAAGCTACAGAATACTAGGAAGGTGATCTAGTATCCATACAAAGAACTCAGTTTGGAATTGGACTATGACTAAGACCCAAATTTCTAGGTCCCTATAAAGTCCTCAAAGTGAATCCTCCAGATAGATACGTAGTAAAAAAAGTTGGTCATTACGAAAAACAGAAGTTTATAACCACATCTGCTGACCTAATGACACCTTTTTCTACCAATGCAATTTAAATATCAATTATTGAGAGATATTGTCTGGTGAAATTCGTTTGATATTATGTTATATTTTATTAATTCGTTTGATATTATGTTATATTTTATTAATTAGTTTGGTACTAAGATATGTTATATTCATTCGTTTGATATTATGTCATGCTATTTTCATTTACAATTTTTGTTTACTTATATTTCATATTGTTTAATATTCGTATTGTTTGTCATTCCATACATGATAAAGTGTTTTGAAATTGATTACATATTTTGTTCCCTGTACATTATTGTAAAATTTTAGAATTCATTTTTCCATCCAGTATTATTTGTTATTTAAAAGAAGTATGAAATATAATTACTGAAGATTAGCAAAATTCCAGTATAGTTGGAGAAGAGCTCTATTTGGAGGGGTCGAAGTCTGTAGAATGTTCCAGCTAATTCTCAGTTGCATTTCAAATAAAATGTAAAACTATGTCATCATTTACTCGACAGATGGTACAACTAGTCGGCATTTTTAATTCAACTCAGGCAGCGCCCTCTTTCTTAAAACAAAAACACGGAGTACGTAAGGAGCTCTCTCTCTTTCTCGCTCTCCTACTTCCCGATATGAATAACTGGACCTTTCTCTGCCGAGCGCACGTCCGTCGTCAGCATGGTAAAACTTCAACCGTCTATCTATCATTTTGATGATATATATATATATATATATATATATATATATATATATATATATATACACACACAGTATAATCTCTCTATAACGATATATTTTTTTTTTCAAAGTCCAACTGAAGTCTACGAATCAAACCCCTTACAGAGAAAATCTAGACAAAATGTGATTGGACCGTTGGACGGGGCTCTCAAGTTACACTCTCTATCGAAAAACTTCACATAAGTTTTGCATTTCTCTAGCTGATGTAACTATGGTAACGAGAAAGTGCATTTCTTTCTTCAAACACTATTGCAACTTTACAGCTCCTTGATATGGGCATTATAAAATGCTTCAAAGGGTATTAAAGAAAACCATTAGCGGATATCATTAGCATTTTTATTTGAATTCAAAATCTATAAAATCTTACCCATATGATTTACTCACGCTGTAATGTTAATTGAAACATGTAAGTTGTATTCACTACTAGTAGAAATAAGTGTACTAATTTGTCAAATTAAAGTAATCTACTGTGGTGAAATTTCGATGCGTGTATAGTTTATATGAATATTGTACAGTTAACTATTTGTAAAATACATATTTTCGTAGTTGAATCTGATATCTTACGTAAAATAAGTTTAAATATGAGTACAAGTATCTGAGGGACATAAAATTCTACTTTGAACATGACTTCTCATATTCTGGGCATAAGAGTACTGTAAAAATTATTTTCAAAAATATTTTTAATAATTTTATAGATATATACATACATATTTTAACTGGTTCATATTTATATATTGCCACTTATATAACTTTATAGAATTATTTTGTGCTACAAACGTATACTTTTTTAAAAAATTTTTCCTTACAGAAAACAAAATAAGGAGCAGAATATACTTAGGTCTCAGCATGTTCTTATAAATGCTTCTGTGGTTCTTCCAATCAGCAATATTAATAAATTAATACATATAACCTACTGCTGAGTTCTTTTTTAGGCATTACGAAACAGCAGAATCTAATTATGTTGCTGTAAAAAGAAGAAGCAGATACAAAGGTTCGATTATAAATCTCATCAAAGCCTTTTTTTCCTTACTATTTATAAAATACATATTTTACAAATAGTGTGGAAAAAAAAACTTTATATCTCCTTTCTTATGAAGAGCAATGTTAGCCTCTACTCCTTTGTAATGTAAAAGTGAACGCGATATTGTCTCTGAGTGTTAGTCACTGTTTTGACTCCTCCGTTCAGTATCCTCTCGTCTAAGTTTCACACTATTACATAGAATTTACTTATCACAGCCGTGTGTCTTAGAAAGATAGTCAAGGCCATAAAGAAGGATGCTAAAAAAGGAATAATTGTATCCTACATTGATATTTGGCAATATAAAAAATGCTGCATTTTTTTCAATAAAAAAAATAAAGGCACAGGCCAGATAAAACAAATGCACTGAAAATGTTAAAAGTGCTTGGCTTTAGACGAAGTATTAGTAACCCCGGTTAGACAATAGAAACAAATGTTAATTTTGAAACTAATTCGTTAGATACAATTGTTTAATTGAAGGAAATGGTATTTTTGTCGTATTTTAGTGAGTTTCTAAAATTTTTCCATTAGTTAGTAAAAAAGAAATGGAATGTTATTAAAAAAGACTGATCAAAACATTTGTTTTGAAAGGGCTCTAACGAACCTTTTGAATGCAACTATGTGCGATGTTTTAAGATCCCCCAAACATTATTGCTTATATTCTTAATAGGTGTACTACAAATTTAATATGCAATTTGTATTTCAAACATACAAGCAGAAACTATTACATTACTAAGAACTTCAAACATCCCCATTCTTTCCTCTTCTATCTTGCTTTTCAAAGTAAATACTCATATTGTATGAATTCTTTTTATGGATCAAGCTAAGGAAATTTTTATTATAAAGGATTTAGTTTAACGCGATAGATATAAAAAAAGCAAGTTAAAAGGTCATTTTCATTCAGAACAAGGGAAAGACGTTTTGTTATATATATATATAGTATATATATATATATATATATATATATATATAT
>BMAW01033625.1:70970-88397 GCA_019974015.1 Nephila pilipes | reverse complement strand
TATATATATATATATATATATATATATATATATGTATATATATATAAATAAATTCATATGTATGCAGTTTTATTTTTTTTAAAAAGTTGCTGTCCTTTTTCTTAAAAAGAGGAATACAAACAATGATATTGTACAAGTAATACATTTTTAATGGGGTAAAAACAATATCAAAAACAGGAAAATATTCGTAATTCAGAATATAGTTACATTAAAGAATTACATTCAAATTTAAATTGCATCCAGGTTGACTTTTCTGGAAGTATTAACTAATGTTCTCGCTTCTGAATAATGAAAATACGTTATTTTACATTAGTGACTTATGCCTCCAAAGTTGGTGTTACCAGTTGCCGCCCCCCCCCCCAATACATTTTTCTTTCAAACTTTTTTCTCCTAATGCTATTATTAGTACTCGAGATATAATTTCAATTTTTCAGTTCGCAAATGTTATCATTTCTATAAGTTTATGGTACACATCTAGATTCTTGCCGAAATACTGAACTAGAATTGAAAAAAAATTCTACGGCGCCCAATTTCGATCCATCTATAACTCCAATAAATGGGACGCTTTCCAAGTCATCTGAAAATAATTAGATGCAAAAATATTATTGAAAATAGCGTTCGTTTGGAGTACAACCGGAAAAACTTTTTGACACAATTTCAGAATCTGGCAATCGTGTTTAAATAATTTTTATAAGCAATCGCATGGTATGTAACTATGATAGTGTTTTGCTGTAAGGAAAGCGTTAGTAGTTTTAGCTGCCAATATTTGCTCCTCTAGTTTTGAATGCAGCTTCACACAAAAGAATCATCTCTTTTTTTTAAAAAAACTGCCAACCTGTTGTATTCTGATGTTATATTTACTGGATGCAAGATGGTGTGATGGGGGATGTCTTGCAAATCTACCTAAATTTTTTTTCACATTTTTTTTTACTTCGTTATAATTCGCTGTTTTTTTCTTTTTCTTTCTGTAAACAGGGGTTAAAAACAAATCAAACTACATTTGTAAAATTTATAAAATTTTCAAAATTAAGCTTAAAAAATTTTAATAGACAAATGTGTTGGCTCTTTTTACTTCTTTCTTCCATTAACTAAGTATTGTGTAGTTATATTATAGCTAAGTATTGCGTAATTATAATTATATCAAAGGAACACAATATACACCAATATCTATATCAAAACAACAATTTAAACCGAAGTATAAGAAAACTGAATTTTAAAATTTAACTTTCGACTTTTGTATTCATGATAGTTAAAGAAATGGGAGTTGAAAATAGGTAAACGAAAAAATTTTCAAACTTTTTATACATAGTGATTTGGCGGATAGGAAAGGGGAGGGAGGGATCTCAAACATTTTTAAAAATTCGGAAAAGGATCACGATTGAAAAAAAGAGGAGGTACCCCTGATCTAGAATTTATAGGACTGAATAATATCGTTTATTAAGTCATTCGTTACAATGTTTGAGAACATTGGTTTTTAATCCTAGTTGCAATTAATTATGATTTGTGTAATGGTTAGTATTGAAATTTTTTAATTTACCAGTCACTATGAATAAGAATAATTTTAATTGGATTTTTGAAAATATTTCCAATTTATCATATAGCTGCATAAATATTTAAGTTTGCAATTTATTCTTATTTTACAGTTCCTTTCTTAACGTTGTGGCGTATTTCTGTTACCTGACTCGTCTGTCATCTTAAAAACTAGTTTAATGACACACCTAAAATTTTCAATTTAATTCTAATCATAAATAAAGTAAGTAAAATAGTCACACTAAACCAGTGTAGTCAATTGCTTTCTAAAGCCTTATTTACTGTTTCTTGTTTATTTCCCTGAATGCGGACACTAATAACTTCTTTAAATATCAAGGGTTATTCTTACCCGGGTATTCGGATGACGGGAATTAATCCGTAATAGAGAAAACATAAACCACACACGCTCACGCACACACCTGCGCACGCACGCACGCACACACATACGCACACACTAACGCACCACAGACAGCGTTGCGTCCTAGTCCCTATAGGTCATGAAGACACGCAAGTAACTCTTAGCGCGTTATTCAAAGCTTTCACTCTCTAGGAATCTTTCTTTTACAACAGTCATATCCGCAGTAGCCTAATGGTAATGGTCGCTGATTCGGGTCCGGCGTTGTTTTCTTCTAGTCGTGGGTTCGAGCTTTGATGCTTCTAAAGACCCGCCATGTAGTAGGGTACCTTAAATCTGATCAAGGTTCTGAGTTCTCTATGGCGTGATATGGAAGTTTGGAGACAGAGGTGCCGGCTCAATTATCGTCCTCTTCACTTGACCAAGGTTAAAAATTACAAGGTTCGTCGCCAATAGCCCTATCGTGTTTTTTCTCAGTGCAACATTAACAATTACAATTGAGGTAAACATAAAACTATCTTAACTGAGGTGGGAAGAAAATGCAATCTACGATTAACTAATTCCGAGAGTAAAGAATAATTTTCACTTTCAAATTTGATGTATCCAAAGATTAATTTTTGTTAGGTTTCAACAGAGGAAATTAATTTTTTTTCAAAAACCTTTCTTTAAGTGTGAATCTTTAACGTAATTTTCTCTTATTTAAATTTCTCATTCATTTTCTCTTTTTGCAGGATGACTACACCCTAAGTAAAGTAAATGTATATTAAAGCTTTAAGAGGCAGTTCAATTCTTAGTATATTTGCATAGACAGTTTTGGGAAATGGAAAAAAAAAAAAATACAATACATCAAATGAAATAAAATCGTACAAAATGATTTAAAAAAATGAGCCTTCCAACTCTAACGTCTTTGCTTGACTGATTTTACTTACTTTGATACTGAGATAAGAGTTGAAATATTTTGATAGGTTACTTTTAGTAGTAAAAGGGCCTTCTAGACCAAAAATTTTATCCACCTTCAGGCTAAATTAATAATTTGTTTAGTTATTAAAATATAAACATTTTTTTTTTTTTTGCAATTTTGGTGAGATGACATTGATTTCTTTGAGCTCCTGGGATACCTCCATGGCAGGATGGAGAGTATTTTGAGTTGGAAGTCTACATTAAACTTTTTTGTAATTTAGTAAAATATCGCAATTCTTTACCTATAATCCAACAAGACAACATTCAGGAAACATTTCTTAAGCATACATGAAAATATTTACTATTTTTATAGTAAAATCTTATAATGCTGTTAGAAATTTTTTAAGTCTGAATGATCTTAGATGGCAAGTAAAAATAATTTATGTCATTATTGCATTGACAGAACAGCAAATAAGGTGCTTAAATAAACATTTCAAGCAGTGAATATCAAAATAAATATTTGTGATTTACTAAAGTTTTAATTATAGTGGAAAATCAAACACTAACTGTGTATGTTACTATTGTATATTGTCCAAATTGTCGATGGAAACTAATATATTTCATCTGCAAAGTTTGTCCGGAAGCTGCATTTGATATCTGAGGAAGATTCAGTTTAGCTACCCCTATCGTAAGCCACTTTATTGCTTGATCACCGTCATCATTGCTACAGTTCTCTACAATACCTTTTACTTGTTTGAATCATTGGGGAAGAGGGGCGCACTCACCATTCTTTGTCAGATGAAGAATGAAAAAGAAAGGAAGTTGGCACCTTAAGGTGTGCGAGGATGACTTATGAGGTGCCGAGGTGACGTCATAGGGCAGTTGGCAGCAGCTTCCGCTCATTAGCGGACTCACTCCAAGAAAAAGTAAAAAAAAGTCGCGGCATCGTTTTCTTAATCGTCCCGTCTCATCTATTACATACATTCCGACGTCGCTCCGCGTTTATCGGGCATTTGTTAATTCCAGCCTTAGCACCCTGTGCCCGTGCTAGATTGCACTCTTTCATACTCGTGGTAATGGGCGAGACATTTCCCCGGCTCCTATTCATTCTGCTCTAATGAAAGCAAACGGCTTTTAAAAACAAGCAGGAGGGAGATGTATTTTGGTTTGCCTGTGTAGATTTACTGTTTCGCTCAAATAAATTTCTTCCTCCATTCTGAAGGGCGTAAAGAAGCTCTTTAGAATGTTTACGCAAAGAATTCGAGCTCGTAGAATGGTTGAAAGCTCTGAGCGATGACAACTGTAATAAGTTCCCAAGACGCGATTTTAAAACTCGAAAGTAATTTTTTCCGTAAATTCAACCGACACGATAACTAATTTAATTATTGGTATAAATCAGTAGAAATGCTCTTATTTCCTAAATGAGACACGAAAGGGCAGAAACAACTATTTTCATTGGAACTATAAGTTTTAATTCTAAATATATTATCACTCATTAAAAAACATCGACGCATATTTAAATTTAATAACAGTGAATTACTATTTCAAATTAGCCTTTTTTTCATATCTAGTTATTGCCGTAGAGTTATTATCAAAAAATTACCTGTCAGAGATTACTCTACAGGTAAGTATGGGATTTATGATCTTGAGGAACCCGAGTGATCTTATCTTTTTCTCATTGGATTTGCTGTCTTTCATAAACAGAGGCGACGTTCCACCAAAATTCTTTAGCGATATTTCTTCATTTTTGACCCTTGTGCCTACCAACCACCAACAACAAGAAAGTTAAGCTTCGAATTTGCAAGGAAAAGGGGTGATTTATGAGAAGAAATGAATTTTTATTAAAAAAAAATTAGAAAAGCTTCCTAACTACATGATGATTTTCTTTTGTTTTAAGTCTACAAAAATTATTTTAGTGCCAATTCATTGCAAGTTTCATTATTACGATTTGTGTGAGTGGACCTTGTGATACCGAACTGAGGTCAGGAGATGTTAGGAAGTACTTTAAATTCTGGGCACTCTCCTAATAATGGCATCATACCGGTCAGGCGCTGCTTTGAAATCTAGTTTTATTTGAAAAGCACCAGGAGGGCAATATTAAACCCGAAAGTCTTTGGTGGAAAATCAGCCTCTATTCAATGAGCCATCAGCATCACGTTACTTATGTAGTACTGCAGTATTTTATACTAATTAAGTAACAGTGAACTGTAGATAAGACAATAATGGAATCTATGTTAATAAAAATTGAAGACACAGAGAATTTGCGTGATTGTATATGCGGACGGCGTAGGGGAAAGATAGAATGGACTAGACCACGTCTGGCCAGCCCGTTGGCCGCATAAGGCCCATCCGGTGTCAACTTGTGGCCCCCGGAGCTGGATCATCTGAACAAAATTTAAGCTTTTATTGTACATAAAAGCACCAAAGAACATCCCACAATGAGTAGTTTGTATCATATTTCATTACTAAGGGAATATCTCCGTACACTGACTCAACTGTCGTCATAATTTTTCTTCTATATTCTTGTTCAGGAACAATTACAAAGTTGAGCTCATTTTAAAAAGAGCGCACGCTATTTTGCGTGAGTGGGTGATACGCAATGTATAACTAATTAGCAAACCTACTGAAGAGTGCGAGTGTACATTACTAGATGCTGGATGAGAATGCGACGCGTGGATCATGCGAAATCGCTGCAGGCAGTCTATCTGCAGCAAGTCTAATACATTTGACTTAGAAGCATAGGATTCCACAAGCATAAGAGCCTGACTGATAGGTATCTTTTGAATTAAAGTTGATTTGGCATTAAAAGAGTCAAAATTAACAAATTTAAAAAGAGGGTGATAAATCGAATTCTTCACACACACAAATGCACACAATGTGTCCTTCCATAATAAAATACGTTTTCAAAGTACCCTGCTAACTCTTTTGGGTTTTACAGGCCTGGTCTTGACACACGAATTATGGTAGGGTGAATTTATGGGTGATGATAGTGGTGTATCTTGAAGAGACTGCTTCGGAGTTCTTTAATATTTGAAATTTTTTTCGTTAAATTTAAGAAAAAAATTTGATCTTATGCTGAATAGCAGAACATACGCACAAACCAGGTTATTGTCATTTTATTATTTTTTCCTACAAAAATTTCAAAATATTTTAGTTTTACCTATGCGAAATTCGCAAAATAAAAAATAAAACATGTTTTTGCAAATGTAAAACGTTTTTTTTTTACAAAAAAAAAAAAAAAAAAAAAAAAAAAAAAAAAAAAAACCCGATGCTTAATATTTTTTCAGAAAACTCTGCTTTAATTTCTTTCAATAATTAATGTATTGTATTATATTTTTGTATGATTAAATAATACTTACTTAATACCTCACCACAAACACTCCGATTTTAAATTCCTTTCTCAAATATTTAATTTTTCTTCAGAAAAAAAATTAATTAAAAACAGAAATCCTTATCATCAAACAATCTGTTAAAGAAGGATTTCCAGAATTCTAATTCCTTAGAATAATTCTAATGATGAAAACAACAACAACAACTTCTGTAAGGATCTAAGAGGCTCTTTTTAAAATTATTTTTTTTATTTCAATGCTGTTATTTGCTTCACTTAATCTACTTGATTACAGTTACGAGATACTTTTTACTTACTCTCTTTAGACCAACTAATTATTTTAAAATGTAATTACTACAACTTACTTCGTTAAGTTATAAATTTTATTTTTTCAACCTAAAATTAATATATTTTTTTACTTAAATGCTGAAGAAAAATAATATTATGAAAAAAAAAAAAAAAAAAAATAATAATAATAAATTTAGCTATTAAGAACCTGTTATGCTTAATCTCTTAAAACAACAGTAAAATAATTGATATATGTATTTATTTTCTTTTCAAGCATATTGAAAAAAACATTTGGCATTATACCATTGTTTTCGCAGTCAAAACATTACTAATGATTTGCCTAGTTAAAAAGTAATTCTGGTTTTAAAAGAATAGGAACACACACACAAAAAAAATGTGCTAACAAGGTTTAATTCCTTTGTACGTGAGACCATAATGAAATAATAAGAATAATGATTCTGCTTTTAGATTTTAAAAGAGGAAATAACTTCACTTACTTAATACAACTGAAATCAAGATTTTTTTTCTTCTTTTTTTGGTTTAAAGATATATAGAGTTAGGAGTTTTAATTTGCTCTAGTCTACAATTTTTTTTTTATTGAAGTGAAGTCTTTAAAATATTTGTGCTCAACTTTTAGAAAAGGAATATCAAAAGAAAAGTCTCATTCGCAACATGCTTTGAATTCTTTCAATTCAGCAGACTGTTTTAGTTGTTCAAGAATGTTCAAACTAATGAGCATCAGAATTTACAACTTGGCTGGTAGACTTTGTTCTGACTATGTGTACATTAAAAAATGATTGTAGCTAATTAAATTTACATGATGCTTTCTCAAGCAACACAAATTTTATTAATATCTATTTTTCAACCAGAGTAGCTTGGATATTTTATTATCGTTATATAATTTTTAAGAGAATACATGCTCAAAATTTTACTCGAGTCCTTAATAAATCACGAATCATTGATTAAAACAAGTATTCGATACTCTATTTGCATCAATGTAATAAGTGATACTCAATACTAATGATTATAGTTTTTAAACCACGATTTGACTAAGAAGACTACAAAAAGGTTTTGTAAATATTATGAATCCCTTGCGCTGTGACCAGGCATGGGTTTTCTCTACCTATTTCCAAAAACATTTTGAAAATTCTAACTGCCGTGTTTTCGTGTATGGGTATTAAAATGTATGATTTATTTCAACCTGAAATTGCGTATGTATTACATTCTTTGAAAACAGAAATTTTTTTCCTTAAAAATATTCAAATATTTTACAAACTACTCGCATTATATTTTAGCATAAATTTACAGTAACAGTGTAATTTAGTTAAAAATTTTATGTAATTTTAAATATTAAGGATAATATGAATAATTTAATTTTTATTTAATTAATTAACGTATATGTTAAAATTATGTTAAATAAACTTAATTATCAGTTATTGGATTCACACATAAAACGCTAAATATTATTACAGTGTAGATTTAGATACCCAAAATATTATTTAAATTGGATTTACACCACATCCTTCACATGTAATTATATTTTCCGGATCAGTACTAGTAGTAAAATAATTTTTAATTTTTTTTAAAGAAATATGTTTTTCAATTTATATAAAATTTCATTTTCACATAATAGATAAGCATACTGAAAATATGTAGAATATTGTTGACTGAGTGTTAATCAATGACTTTACTTTTTTTTTGATTATAAATAATAATCAGAACAAAATAAATCTTAACTTTATACAGAGTTAACTTTATGCAAAATTAAGATCTGAACTTTATACAGAGTTAAGATCTTAGCTTTATACAGAGTTTTGTAGAATAAAAATTGATAATTTAATTCAGATTTTCAAATAGTTTCCTCTACATTCATAATAATGGTAATTAATGAAGCAAACAATAAATACGTTCGAATAATGGTAGTCAAGCTTTCAGTTTTCTGCAAATTGGCACTGGAAATATTTTATATGTCACTAAATTACAATTAATATCAATTCATACTCAATTCACAACTTGCAAAGTGTAAAACAATAGCTACTCGACGCTGTAGAAGTCTCTCATGCATCGTTTTAATCTCTACACATTGCATGATCAATGTGATATACGAATAGCTCAGCTTCAAAGCTTTTTGCAAAATAACTCAGTTATGTCAATTTAATTTCAAAGAGAAATAAACAATTCTAAAGAGAAAATGTAATCTAAGTAGATCAAAGTAATAAATTCTATGCTAAATTCAAAGGTATGCGAAATATTACTTGGGACTATCTGTGAAATAAATATCGCAAGTAAGTTTATCAAAATTAATTATGCAAAAACGAATATTATAATTATATTAATTCGTACAACAATCACAGTTTTTTTTTTTTTTTTTTTTTTTTTTATGTGCGTGAGAAAATACTTTTAACTTCTGTTTCACGTTGTTTGCTATCCAACTTGCATCTTCCAAGGTTTTGAAACAAAGCTTTTCGAGCGCGGATGTTCTATTTCAGCTCTATATTGATATGATATTATTGCTTGTAAATAAATACATAGATTGGTTGGTTTTATTAACGAACACTAGACGCGACACAAGGGCTATAGGCGACGGACCTCGTAATTTTGATCCTCGATCAAGTGACGAGGACGACACCTGAGCTGGCCCCTATCTCCTAACTTCCACACCCTGCCAACGGGAGGACTTTGAGCCGCGGCAGATTTAACGTGCATGAGCAACGACTACACGCGAGTCTTTAGTGGCCTCAAGACTCGAACTTGCGATTCGACGTAAACCAATGGCAACGAGTTCGTTACCATGAACACTACGCTATCATGGCCACAAAAACTCTTAAAAGAATTAAGAATGTTCATTTAAATCATAGTTTTAAGATCATAATATGATAAGACTATAGAGATGTTTCTATGATAGACAATGAATAGTTATTTGAAATCTTCTTAAATTGAAAAGGAAATACATTTGATTTGTTGTTTTTGTAAACAACGAAAGTTTCAAATCTCAACTATTTTGAAAATAAGAAATCCTAACATTTGGTGCAAATTAAGAACCTTAAGGAAAGTCACGTTAAAACCATTAATAAGAATTATTTTCAAAGATTTATGCAAGTTTATAAGCATATTTCTTATGAATGCTTTTCTTTTTAAGTACCTTTTTTTTAAAAATATATTTAATACATTTATAAAGTAATTAACTCAGAAGAATACATAATTGTTTCACAGTTTTTTTTAAATTACAAACTTTTTTTCTTCTCATTCTGAGTTGATAAACAAGAATAATCAAATATTTCAAAGATTTTATAAGAAATGCAGTCTCTTATCAGGAGTTATGTAATACTAATTTTCATTGTTTATTTATGAACTTCAAATACTCTTTTTCTTCTGATATAGTTATAAAATAGATTAGTTCATTGAATAAATAATATAATACTACCACTGATTATAAAGAGGAAATTTTTTTGATTTTTTTTTTCTTATGTAATGAAATATCTTATAGCATTTGCGTTTGAGTTATTTATTTCCTATTTCTTATTATAACATTTTATCAAGTTCTTTTCAAATGAAAATTTACCCTCACTTTGTGCTTCATTTTTACCAGTATTCGTTTTCTAGTTTCTAAAAACTATCGTGAAGCTGTATGTAGAAAAATTGTATCAATTTCAAAATAATACTTTGATTGTTGAAATCAAAGTATGATGAGGAAAATTTGAATGCTAATGTTAATTTTAAAATATTTCTTTATTTTTTTCAGGTACATGAACAGTTTATTTTTTTAATTTTGAAGCATTTTTCCCATTCTTTTTATTCTAATTTGGTTAAAACGTGGAAATATAAAGAAAAAAAAAAAAAAAAAAAAGATTAGAGCTCGCATATAAACCGCAACAGATAAATTTTCCTTTATAAAATAAGTAAAATGATATTCAGTCTTTATATCTACATTAAGTATAAAAGTTAAATGAATTAAAAATATAAGTTCAGATAAAAGAAGATTCTCGCTGGAAAATAATTAAATCAGTTGAGAGCAAAGAATATAACATAAACAAAGACGTTTACATTGTATTTTTAAATGACAATTATTTAAACGATCATTTAAAAAAGTGAGAAAAATAAGTATATGTAAAATTAATATAACATGTTCGTAAATTTTTTCTTTCATTATTTGATTAATTCTAAAACTTCAGTTTTATGTAGAAAAATTGTATGCCACTTGATGAAGATTGGAGTGATGTGGCGAATTTGATGCTTAAACAATAGATAGATGAAATTTTAATTAATTTATTCGTAATTTTTTTTAACTCTATGCCTGCTTTTTATACATAAATTTTATATTGAAAAAAAAAATTGTCCTTTTTTTTTTCTGAAGGTAAAACAATTTTGTGAAGTTCATATATTCTTTGAAAATATTATAAGACAGAAGCAATTAGAAAACTGAACTAACGGATTAGATTATAGATGAGTTTTTATTAATGTTACACTAGAAGCACCACGAGGGCTATTGGCAACGGACTGCGTAATTTTGAGCCTCGGTCAAGTGACGAAGACCACACCTGATCTGGCTCCTATCTCCTAACTTCCACACCCTGCCAATGGGAGGACTGTGAGCTCCGACAAATTTAACGTGCATCAGTCCCAGCTACACGGTGGGTCTTTAGCGGCCAAGGATCGAAACCGGGACTGAACGAAAACCTCTGGCCGCGAATCCAAAGCCGTGACCACTAGGCTACCGCGGCCCCCTGAACTTACAGAATTTATTTTCAAAAATATTATAATTAACTTTCATAATATTAGGGACCTCGTTTTCCAAAATCATAAAATTTTATTATTATTTTTCATTAAAGTATTTATTGGAATATTGTGTTTAATTTTTATTCTGCATTACTCCCATTTAAAGAAGACATTGACAAATAAAAAATATTCTTATGATTTTAGGTTTCATTATTAAAGTTTATTAGAAAAATTATGTGTTTAATATAATAAATATACAATCACTATAATTTCTTTTTCAGAAGTTTTATAAAGTTTAAAGGTAATTTTGGTTAAGTTACATTTGACTGATATTTTATCATCTATTATGATACGGAAGAGTAAAATTATCTCTAAGAACCTCAATTACCTGAACAGGAGGGGATTCCCATCGAGATTAATAACTAAACATTCACATTCGGCTTTTCAAAACTATTTAAAATGTAGTTTTAAATTAATTACATAAAAAGGAGATGGCTTAAATTTTCGTTCAGTAATTTCAATTTTCTTTAAATTTATTTATTGGTGTTCAGATGTTTCTGAAAAGTATTTATATAACTAAAACTTTTTGCTACGCAAAATAATATGAATTATATATCGTTCAAATTTCCATTGATTAAAATTATGCTATTACTAAAATTTCTTTGTTCATGATGTGATTGATTTTAGCTAGTCAGAAAAAGAATTTTTTTTCCTTCCAAAAATCTTATTCTTTGATTTTCATAGCTTTCTTAATTATATTCTATAGTAGATGAAAGAAACAAATACTATTTCGTACTAATGCTTTTTTTTTAATGAAAACTTTATTTTCATTGCTTGATTTATTCCACTTTATATAAGCGAATTTGTAAATGTTTTGCTTATTTCCTTATCAAAGAACAAGAAACATTAACAATTTATTCATAAAGAAACAAATTTTAAATAAATATTTCACAAATTTTATGAATATATTTTATAAATGCATACAGTTTACTCTGATTATTCAAACGGAGATATGAGTCCATTCGGAACAGTTGGAGCGTCGGGAAGCGGTGATTCTAAAACTGGTTGTAAGTTCTGTGCCATTAAATTTGGCACCATGGCAGTAGATTCTGGAGGATAATTGAAAAGCCATAATCTATCGCCTATGACCATTGGTCGGGCTGCATATAGTCCCATTGACTGGTAGTAATGTTGAGCAAGAGATTCTAAATCTGTACTGTATTTTCTTTTCCATTTTGTTCGTCTGTTTTGGAACCATATTTTGATCTACAAAATAAAAAAGACGGAGAAGGAAATGAGGTTTTTTTTTAATATTCTTAAGCTTTTATTAATACTTCGATACATACATAACCTTATTTACTTTATATTATAATAATTTAAAAGTATGTTTGAAAAAAAATTATATTTAACAATAATATTAATTAATTTTCTTAAAAGAGCATGGATTAATTAATACTGAGAGAGAGTGAGAGATTCTTTTTCAGTTAAATTGATTTCTTAATTTTTGTTCTAATATATTAGTCATACAATATTTTTATTGTTTACTTAATATTACTCTCTTAATTATATGAGAAGCGAAAAAAAATTGGTGAATTCAACTGTGCAATATCTTGATAAAGTATTCATGTTGATTCAACTATTTTTCGAAGTAAGAGGCTACAATCAAGGTAAAGTACATCATAAATTTAAATAAACGTACTTTTGTAAAGATAATTAATTCTAATTCTTATAAAATATATTACCTTAAAAAATACAGTCTCCTCAGGAAAGAATAATTGCTTAGTAAGTAAACAAGAGATTAAATTAGTTTTTAACAGATCATAATCTTTCTTTTTTACAAGAAAATATAACAGCTTTCAAACAACAAATATAACATCATAACAAATATAACAACAATTATAAAAAAATATAACATTAATAATAATCAAATAAATAAATTTAAATAATTTACTCAAATAATCTTATTTATTGTTCTGCTTAATGATTTCTCAGATACTTATAATTTTTAAACTAACATACGAACAGATTATAAAAGATGGCTTAGCAAATAAATTAAAACTGCGTTTTCGTTATAGAGTAAGAACTAACTGGGATCGTCATGATTATCTTTCTGAAAATTATATGCCTGAATTATTTAAATTAAAATTTTATTGAAAGCTTTCAAATGATGTTTTATACATAGTTAAATAAATTTGATTTGAAAATATTTAGGACATAAGAGATTTAATTTAACAGTCAATGAATAAACGCATTTAAAGTAAAATATTCCAGAAGATTAAACGAAGGATTTTAGATTAAAAGTCTCATTATTTTTAAAGGCTGTCGACAATATTTGTATGATTTAAAAAGAATTATTTGAAAAATTTCTATCCATCCAGTATTTTCTTTTTATCGGCATTCAATGGTATAGATTCAACGTGTATGCACTTTCAAATAATGTATCAGTAACTTTGTTTTTTGTTAAACTTTCAATTAGTATATAATTCTTTTCACATTTAATTGTTAATTTCTTTTATATAAATTATACACATATAATATACAATTGTATTTAAATTCAAAAGCATCTATCTTTCTGAGAGAGACAGAGAGATAGAGAGAATAAAGGAAAATCACGAATACAGCGAGCATAAATTTTTAAATATGTATTTAAAACAAAATGTACTCATTTAAATTTAATAAATCCTCCATCATTAAATCATCATGTCATCTCTCTATGTCCCTTTACATTATCACCTGGACATTTGACACACATTCAGTAAATTGTTTCAATATCCAGATTAAATAGGATGGAATTTTACTCAAAACTATTTATTAATATAGTTAAAGCTTCTAATTATATAAAATAATTTTAAGTAAAGCATTTTAGTTATCTTATTTGTTTATTTATTTACAACTAGATATAGCCAGCGAAAAATTCTGGTTCTCTATTTATTTATTATTTTCAAGTATTGTAAAATACGAATATAGTAATTAATATTATAAATTTTTAATAAAAATCAGGATTGTAAGTAACACCCCCACGTACTTGATAACAATTATCGTTTTCGATTCCCTGTTATAAGAACTTTTTTTTTGGCTTATTCTATGGTTAATAAGAATACTTTTCAATGTATAAGAATACTTTAATCACAATCACTCTACACTGGTAAATTATATTTCACATTTTGGTTACAAATTTTTGTTTTTCATACCATCATGCATCAAATTAGTGGTAGGAATTCAGAAAGTTCTACATATGCCAGCAAATTACCAATACTTCTACAATGAAGTAATAAATGAGTGACCTCTTCAACTAAAACAGATGAAGCGCTTAAACAACTGCAGCTTTCTCTTATCTTATATATTATTTGCAAATCCACAAAGACTTTGTAGCGATATTTATTTTTTATCAAGTTGATTTCATGAAAAAACACGCCTTTTTAAGTTAAAATGGACTTGATTTATCACAAATTCATTTTCATTTTGAAAAAATGTCATCTGCACGTACGGAAAAATAAATATTTTTCCTGGGTAGAGTCTCAAATAATTATATAAGCAATTTTATTTCGTATATTATCTCCCATAATATTAGAAAATTTTTGATTTAAGTTTCTTGGAAATATACCGGAAAGAAATGGTTTTTTTTCCTTCTGTTAAATTTGTTAAAGGGAAAATAACCCATTTTCAAATAGACCAATTCAATTTTAGTAAAAAACTTTGAAAATAAATTGAATTTTGAATTGTATTGTCGATAAAATAATGTTAAGCGTTGTTAAAGTTTATCAGTTGTCATATTACTCATTTAGAAAAATGAAAAAAGTTAATATTTAAAGCTGTTTTCAAAGGTTATTTTTGAAGTGATAAATTTGATCAGAAGTGAGAATGACACTTCGTTTCATATAACATAAATTAATGTTTAAGACAAAATGTCAATAAGAAACTAATAAATTACCCAGAAAGATTACGAATATTCTGACTAAAAATAATAAGATTAAAGGTCATCAATATTATCAGGATATTAATTCCTTGACATTAACGTGAGATTTAAAGTTAAATATTGTAAGATTTATAGTCATAAGAATACTAATCTACATAAACCTCATTTTTATCAACACGCAACGTAATTAGTTAATACAAAGTACAACTGTTTTTCATTTTTTATTAACTTTTTGTTATAGATTTTTAGTAAAAGAGTTATTTGTTACGAATTATATATATATATATATATATATATATATATATATATATATATATATATATATATATATATATATATACATATATTCCTTGATGTTTATTCATAATTATAACAATTATGAATGAATAAATTAATTCAAAGAATTTACTCGAGTTATTTTGTACATATAGCTACAAATGTGCTGTTGTTGAATACATAATGCGAATCCGATGATTGTTAAAAAAAGCTAAAATATTTTTAAGAACTGTAACAGTATTTAAAACAAAAAAATATGACACGCCGCGATTTTTATTTTTAAACTAATTGAAACATATGCCCCCAATAATGCTCAGATACATGTCCAATTGTCATAGAAATGATCTTGTAATACCAATAGAAGCAAAAGTAGAAACATAGACGTAGAGAAAAGTTTTTAGTAAGGAATTGAAATAAGATGATAGTAATACAATAATTAATAAAAACAATATAGTAAAATTAAGAGCTACACATAGTGATAGAAAAAGACAGCTCTATACAATGAAAAAGTATAAATAATTGCATAAGAATAAGAACATATAAAAATCAATAATATAATAAATTAAAGTGAAATGGGAATGAATTTTTTCTAAATGTGAATCTTCGATTCACATTTAGAAAAAATTCATTCCCATTATTTATTATAATAACCTTTTTGAGACTCATTTGTTGTATGCAATTCAGAATTTTTATAGAACAGAATTCTCATCCTTTTTAATACTGCAAAGGATACATAATTTGCTGAAAGTATAGAATTTCTACATGTTCGCTTAAAACTGTTTCGCATAATGTTTATAACGAAAATCAATCCTAAGATTTTTTTCTGTTTCAACCAAGATATTATTTTTCCCTCACTTGATCTTCCTAAATACTATAAGAAAATAAAATGAGATAATGACTCATCAACGAAGATTTAGGTAATACTGGGTCTAGTTTAGATTTATATGAATTCGCCATACAATTGAGTAGTAGGTAAATTTTCTGGACATAACGTAGGAGACAACAACATCGGCATTTAAAGGAAAAAAAAAAAATACTCAGGGAGAAGAAAATGAAGTTTCAATTTGAAGCTTTAATGCAGTTTTGGTTTCAATTTCTTGTTATTTACAGTTGTAAGAGTATTTTTAATTTAATATTTGTAATGACACCTTGATCTTGATATACCATGATAAAAATCAAATTAATAATGGGATATAACAGTTGTTTTAAAATCAATGGAAAGAAATTCAGATATGAGCAAATAAATTGTAGGAGATGGTCAAGGAAAAAAGCAGTTTTACTTACTTTGAAATAGTTTACTAAGTACAGTAGTTAAAATATATTTGAAAAAAAGAAAATCAATCAACTTAAATCTAAGATCATGTTAGAACATCATTTCCCCTTCCTCACTTCACAACAGCATAGCTTTCAAGTTAAGACATCCATCTATCATCAATTACTTCGACTGGCAAATTTAATTACAAACGGTTTTAATAAGCATTTGGTCCCGGTAGGTGTCTTTCTAAAAGTACAAAAAGGGCTCGACAGAATGTGACACGACGAACTTCTCTATCAGCTTATGCAGCTCAACTTTTTCACCTATCTCGTTAACATTGTTTCAGAATTTCTGATCAACGGAATCTTTCAAATGAAACTCAATAGAAAACTTTAAAAAACTTATAAAGCTCAAGTGGAAACTCCACAGAGGAGTATTTTAAGGGGATTTTTTTAAATTTTTATCTGTTTCTGTAAAAAAAAATAAATTAAAGCATGCTTTCAATTTGGGGGCGAATGATTGAATAATAAACAGTAATCAAACATTTTTCTTAAGTGTATGATAGCTTTCAAGAAAAGGGATTTAAACGCAACATTTTTTATTCGATCATGATCTGAAGCTTTTTTGTTATTTTGTTCTTCGATACTTCTATGATTTCCTTGTAGAGGTGAATTTTGGGTAGCTGAGGTGTTTATTAATGTTTTGAAATCGAATTAAATTTCTTTCTACCTTTCCGATAAAATTGTTATCATAAAATTCTGTATTCTCCTGGAGATATTCCTTCAGTGATACGGCAAAGAGATCTGCTTTGGCCTACGAATCGAACGCGAGACTTCTTGGTCCAAGGAGTTGGGGGGGGGGGG
>BMAW01033625.1:41614-56285 GCA_019974015.1 Nephila pilipes | reverse complement strand
AGGTTAGACAGAGGAGTACGTTTAGTAATTTCGACATATTTATAAGAATCCTACAATTGATTGAAATCCTTATAGAAATTTAATTATAAAATCTTTTGAAATGATGTTGATTTACTGAATTATTTTAGGAAAAAAAAAAAATTAAAAAGACCAAGGTTCTTTGATTCGACATCTCCCAATGTGAAAGTGTCGAAATATGCACATTTGCTGATGACACAGCTATAATCACACAAGTAAATCTCCAAAAAATGTTCATGAATAAGTTCTTATTAAATTACTAATCCTCTAATTCTATCTCATAAAATGGATATAGAAATCAATGAAGTACACAATTTTAAAAAAAAAAAAAAAAAAAAAAAAAAAAAAAAAAAAAGGCATTTAATATGATTTGATTCATAAAAATGAGGATACATATTGGCTAGATTGTGGTTAGCTGGTCCTACTTCCGGAAATCATTTGATTGGTTCGTATATTTTTTTCATTGAAAATAGTATCATTCTCTTGCAATAACATAATGTTCTTAAATAAGATTCTTAAATGTGTTAAGTCTTCTAAATTATAATTATCATGCAAAGTTAAAATAGATCTTAATCATATCTTCTATATCTATTGAGTTAAAAAGATCCTGATAATTATAACTATGGATCGATTGGATTTGGTATTGCATATGGAATTATATACTTCTTTACTATTTTTAATACTAAATGATTCTTTAAGTTCTATAATATATACTTTTCAAAACAGTTTTTTCAAAACAACAAAGTTTTTCCGATTTAATTATATATTTGTATATATTAAAACTACTTGTTACTCTTCTGAATCAAATAAGATTCTTATGAAATTTAGGAGTTAAGAACATACGTGAAATTGTATTGTTAGTAGCTGTTTCCCAAGTTATTTTTGAAAGGTAGTTGTACTGCTTATATAATTTCTCTCTTTTTATATTTTGATATAATAAAACAATCAGCCCCCCCCCCCCCCCAATACTCGTTAAGCAATTTACAGTAAAAATATCTTAAATGATAGCGAAGCTCCCAGGAACTTTAGCTACATAAGTTATTGTAAAATGAGCCTATAATTTCTCTATTAAAGGTATATATATAATACCTCTGAAATTTATTTCTTTATAAGATTTATATAGATCAGGTTTATCAAATACCGAAGGTTTGTTGTTGGTTTTATTGATGTCGCACTAGAAGCAACACGAAGGCTATTGATGACGAACCTCTTAATTTTGAATCTCGATCAAGTAACGAGGACGATACCTGAGCTAGTACATGCCAATGAGCTAGTACATGCTTCGTGTTTCACACCATGCCAATGGGAGGACTTCGAGCCTCGATAGATTTAACGTGCATCAGCTCCGACTACACGGCGGGTCTTTGGGGCACCAAGGCTGGAACCCCAGACTGAATGAAAACCGCAGGCCACGAGTCCGCGACCATGATCACTAGGCTACCTCGGCCATCCAAATCCCGAAAGACTTCGTGTTTGAATTTTATAAAGCTCTCAAGAGGCATATTATATTTGGATGCCATTTTTAATATAAAATTATCCAAATTCTTAATAATAAAATAAAATAAAATATTTTTATTTTCAAATGAGACTTGAAGAGTTCTTTCAAAAATATTAAAATGCATTTATTAATCCGATGCTTTTGATTTTCATTTATGTCCTGTACTACTGTAATATACTCTTTCCCCTCTTTTAAGATTTATTTTAATCCTAATTACTTAATACTGGTTAACACTGATCATTAAATAATTATGAAATATATTTAATTTGTAGGAATAAATAAAGCAATACTCTAAGACGTTTTTGAAATTATTAACCATGTAGCATGAATTTATCATTTTTATATTTAAAAAGATAATCAGAAATTTTAATGCGACACTTTCATCAAAATTTCCCACTATCAGATATAAAAATAATTTTAATAATGATGATGATGATAAAATCCGTTTCTTTTTTAGTAATTATGAACGACATCATTGGATTTATTTAAACTGGTATTCATTCTTGGTTTTATTTGATTCTTTTTTGATATTTTTCTAAATGAAAGTTAATTTCGTTTTTCTGTAAATTCTAAGGAATTCAGAATTTCTTTCTATTATTCTTCTATTTCTGTTTTACAAAAAAAAAAAAATTTTAAAAAAAATAAAATAAAAAATTAAAATAATTATTTTTATTTTTTTTTTTTTTTTAAAAAAAAAAAAAAAAAAAAAAAAAAAAAAAAATTGAGCATAATTAGATATATTTCTTGCATTGTTTTCTTCCAAAAATCACAGATTGTAATGAATTGAAAATTACTTTAATTGAGACAGTTTAAAAC
Source organism: Nephila pilipes (assembly GCA_019974015.1). Taxonomy (NCBI): domain Eukaryota; kingdom Metazoa; phylum Arthropoda; class Arachnida; order Araneae; family Nephilidae; genus Nephila; species Nephila pilipes. The sequence continues at coordinate 53,953 of BMAW01033625.1, read as the reverse complement.
TAGTAGAAAAATAAGAAATACAATTTACGAAATATTTTTTAAATACTGACTATTTCTCTTTCTTGCTTCTACGTATAAACCACCGGAGATTTTGAAAAGATTTTTGATTTCTATTATTAATTCAACTCAGAAAAGTTAATAAACTATAAAAAAGTACTCTAATGCAAAATACGATAAATTAACGACTATTAAATTAACGATTTAAATTGAAATATAAAAATTCCGCTTTCTTTGAAGGGGTTTAAATTTATGAAAAAAACTAATTTTATTAAAATTTGACATCGCAATAAATTATTCGATAATATAAAAAATAAAAAATTTTATGGATTGGGATTGGAAATTTCTTATATATCTTATGTAAAATCTAAAAGAAAGTAGTACTTAATAATTTTTGTCTTTATAGTTACATATATACATCTTTTAACGTATCTTCTTTTAATTAATTCATAGATAAATAATAAAAGAGAAATGTGAGGGAAAGTCGCAATTTTATCGAAGAATAGAAGAACCGCTATTGCTTTTATAGATATTAATAAAAAACTGATTTTTGATGATGTAATCAAACGGAAAATAAATAGATGAAAAAGCGAAACTCTCGAAAAACAATCATATAATATACAGATAAGAAATTAATTAAAATATGCATATACTATTTATATACACAAGAAATTAATTAAAGGACGAATATGGCGTGAAAAAGTAATTACTAAACAATTTATAAAAAATAAGACGTGTCCAACCGTTAATTTATCAATTAATAGTTATTGTTCCTAAAAGAAAAACACAAAAAAGTTAAATAAATAATAATCTAGAGGATGTACATACTTTTAGAACACGAAGAAAAGAATTTAATAGGATTTTAATTGGAAGAGTAACTTTTTTATTCTTCTAAAGAGATAAATTTTTAAAATTTTTTGGAATTTTCTTAAATGAAATATTTTACTTCGTAAAAAATTGTTTCGTAAATTTTTTATATTTCGTCATTTTAACTTGGTATTTTGTCATAAAATATTGCTTGAGATAACTTTAAATTTTTGCTTTTTACCTTCAAAAATAATATTATACGTCAATCACAAAATAATTTTAGTTTCTTAATTTATTCTCCTAATGTTTCAATTATTACGTGAAGAGTGAACTAAATGCATGTAAAACTCTACAAATTCAATAAAAGAACTTCTATTTTTAACCTCTTTTTTTTGTATACACTTGGATTACATTTTAAAGATAAACAGCAAGCGCAATTATGATATTCATAAAATAACGTAAAAGCACCAGCTATCTGCTTTGTGAATCAAATTTATTTTAAGACAAATCTCAATTCGGTTTCTTCTTGCGTGTCGTCCATTTTATAATTATAACATTCAAAAACGACATAACACATGTTACATTTTACGATATTTGGAACTATTGTTTTTATTTTCTCTTCCACTATAATTATTTGAAATTCTCTTAAAGGAAACAATTTCCTATGAGAGTTGTATTTCCAAATAACTTTTCTCTGCCTCACTTTCTTATATTTAGAATAATAATAATAAAAAATATATATAGCATTCGATGATGGAAGTTACGATTTTTGAGAAAAAGATGTTCTCAACATTTATTATACTGTGAGCATTTCTTCTATATTTATGCAAAGTTTATTTAAATATTTATTTATTATATTTTTGTAAAATATTATTTTAAGATCAGGAAATTTCCAATCATTGTACGGTGATTTGTTTTCAAAAACAAAAAAGATAATGTGCTTGTACTTAAATTTACTATAAACTGCTCTATAGAAGCTGACATATAGTTTTTACCTTTTAATATTTTTTATTTACATTTTCACAAAGTTTGATAATCGAAAAGATTTTAAAATAAGTAATAAATTTTATTTGATTTTTTGAACATTTTGTGTTCATAATCTAGTGAAATTACTCTTGAATAGCTCTAAATTTTAATTAATTTAACGGTATCTTTGGTACATTTCAGATAATAAAAAGAGTAGTTTGTTATTTTATGAAATTTTAAGAGAATCAAACTTATTTAAAACACTTTAAAGGTGAAACACATTGTAAAACTTATTTTCAAGTCGTTTCAAAAACAGATCCTTCAAAAAATTTATTTCTGAATTTTGGGTATAATCGACAAATAACTTTTAAAATTATATTAGTAACTTTTTCTAATGGAAAGGATACATCCTTTTTCATACAATGCAAATGTAATACAAATTTGTATAGAATGACAGTATGACATTAAATATTAAACAGATGTCAAGGTATCTCAATAAATTAAGTGAAATAAAGCTTCATTAAATTAAAATAGGTAAATATTACTTACGGAAAATTATTATTGTTTTTTACTTAAAAAAACTAAATAAGTATGAATAAAACTATAATTTTAATAACATATTCGTTAAAACACTGAGCTATGAATAAAGAATTTCAATCCACACAGATTATTTTAAATTAGTGATCTTGAAGTAAAATTTCGTTATGTGGAATGTACCATTTGTGTATATGTTTAGTTATCTTTTAGAATAATCATTATGAGAAAGTGCGAATTGTTTTTTAGGGGGAGGGGGATATGCAGAGAAATTTTACAAAGAAATACAGGCCGAATAGAATTTTTGTAAAGTTATTACATTCGAGTTATTTTTTTAAGGATGAAATTTGTAGATTTCATCAAAATATTAAGAATTGACGAAAACTCCAATAAATAAATAAATAAAGTTTCTTCAAGAAATCATAAAATATTTTTTTTGTTACGTTTTTTTCTCTTGTTTTAATAGGTGACGTTCACTTTGTACTAATTACTTAAAATTGTTATATTCCAATATTTGTCTGAAAATATAAACCTGAAGTGATTCCAAATAACAAAATCGTTTGAATTACATCTTTCCCAGAAGGACATTTGTTCGAGTGTAATTTTGCCCCTGCTAAAATTTATTTACAATTGCTTATGAAACTTCAAATAAACGTCAAGCAATTTATTAACTAGAATAATATATAAACAGTTTAATAGCATGAATATGTGAAAACCATATAAATAAGAAATAAATTTTAATATCATCTCTAAATATCTACATAATTAAATGCTACAAAAATATTTGGAAGAATAAAACTAATTGAGAATATTAGACTTAGTTTCTTACTAAAATGAGTTATAAGTCGATTAACTTAAAAGTAACAATATTTAGTAAAAAAAAAAAAGGGTTTATAAATTTGTTTTATTATCATGCCTCACAGCAAAAAATTGCCACAGAATTAAGAAAGTTAGTTTTTCAACACAATGCTTAAAAAATTCAAAAATTGAAACAATTTTCTGAAGATTTCTTAAACAATCTCAATATTAACTTCACTATTATTCATTAAATATGATATAACGGAAATGTTTAGATCACAAGGAATGCAATGACCTGAGCATTTCAAATACTGACGAATATCAAATAATTATATAAATTGTAAAAGCGATAAAAAATAAATTTTTAAAACAGAAACTGAAATCAAACTTAAGGTGAAGAAAATAGTTAGATGCTGTATCATTCAATATTAAAAAAGCCCTACACACATTAACTTAAAAACACGTTAGGAAAAAAAAAACCCCGGTTTAACACTGTTTTTTCTTATTAAAATTTTAGCAAAATTAAAAAATGTCTTAAATATCTTAAAAATGTTTCAATATTTGTTAATAAAAAACAATAAATTTTTGTATAAACAAGAACCGTCTTACTCATTATTTCAAAATTAATTTTAATCTCTCTTCATATTGGGTTTTCTATAACTTCAGAATGAAGTACTAGTAATTTATATTCAGCTAAAACCAGATTTGTGTAAGTGCTAAAACTTCTTAAGCAATTATAATAAAGATGTAATGCACACCAGACAAAAATGAATTAAAAATTGCGTGAAAATTTTATAAAATATAAACTGCTTCATTTATTTATCTAAATGATGTGTTTCTTAAATAAGCTCGTTGTTTCAGTCTGAGTTTTTATTTATAAATTTCTTTCAATTATCATGCTAAGACTGAAAATCTTATTTAAACCAATAATAATTGCATAAAAATTAAATATTAAATTGATTTGATTCAAATTAATTCAAATTGATCCAAAGGCTTTTAACAATGAACGCTCAGTAAAAAAAAAAAACTCCTGCATTTAAAAGTAAAAATAACTAAATAATTATTATAATAATTTTAAGGGATATATTCTCTAAATTAAATGCATGGTCTTATAAAACATAAGCAGAAATTAATATTCCATTATGAAAAAATTATTTCTTTCTTATCAAATGAATATAAATATTTTTCGATAAAACCAAGGGAAAATCTTACCATCTATTCCGTTATCTGATCCTTCCTGGGAGCCACAGGGATCAATCTGGTCTTTCGAACTTTCTCCATCATGACTATCGGTTGGTCTTTTACCCAAAAGGTTTTCAATGCAAAAGTTTGTACTCCAGTTCTTTGGTTCTGAACAATCATTTGCTTTATTATCCATTTTAAGTCATAAATATAAATTTTTAAGTCTTTTGGAAGCTTTTACTTTTCACATTAATGAACACGTGTGTATTTTTTAAATCAGTAAATGATTCAAAAAGTCATCCATTTTTGTAGAAGCACTTGAAATTCATGTTTCATTAGAGAAAAAAGGATTTTAAAATGAATGTTAAAAAATTATCTTAATAATTTGACGTCTGCTAAATGGTTTAAATTGAGGTGAGAAATAAAATAAAGTAATATAAGTTATTCGATCAAATATATTCCGTACGTATCATTGAAAAATAGAACCTTGTAAAAACTCTTAATTTTCTGATCTAACAACAAAGCGATTATTTAAACAAATCTTGAATAGTTATTGTCTTTCAAATAATGGTAACAGCAAATGTTTAGTTATACATTGAAGTTTCAACAAAAAGCTGCGAAAGAAAAAAAAAAAATCTCAGTTTTCTAAACTGATGATCAAACAATTTATGTAAAATTATTTTGAATAACTAATGCATTTTAAATGGTAACGGCAAATACATCATTCAACGTAGTTTCCTCCGAAGTCTTCCTCATCTTTCGGAAATTATCTGTTCCGAGGAAACTCACTATCTTTTAAGGCGCGCAAGAGCATTTAAGATAAGGCTTCGGGTTGGACATGGAAGACGGTCTCTGGCATGAAGACACTTCCCTCTCGGCAGTATCAGCACCTATCAGCTTCGGGTTGGAAGGAGGATATACACTCGTTTGTCGCCAGAAAGTTGACAATCCATCCCGGGCTTGATAAATATGGCCCGGCGTGCTCTTTAATGATTTAAACGGGCAATTAACGAGTCGACTATTTGGGGTGTCAGGCGCTCGTCAACGGGCTTACATTGGGAGATGATGAGGGCAGGGGACAACAAGTCTTACAGAGGATTCTGTTTTTCTTTTCTTTCTTTTGCCAAGCGGGATGCTTTTTGGCCTTCTTGTGCGCGCTCGTGATTAGTGTGGTGAAGAAACCGGGGAAATCCTCTGCAGTAGCAGAATCTTTACCGGTCTGCTTCCAATTTAAAAGCATTTACCTCTAAAGAGGGAATCTGATACCATCGTCCATATTTTGCCACATTAAAGAGCATTTTGAGTACTACTTTATGGTATTAAGGATACATATATTTTGCTGGGAATTCAAATCTCGTAATATTCACCGCACTATTTTGAAGATTGTCATCGGTGATGATTATGTGTTTGATCATTATATTAATCAATTATCGAATACCTCTAAAGAGGGAATCTGATACCATCGTCCATATTTTGCCACATTAAAGAGAATTTAAAAAACTCTCTCTTGTTTTTGGTATAATGATCCTTAATCAGCTGGATTCAAATATCGTAATATTCACCGTATTATTTTGAAGGTTGTGAGCGGTGATGATTGTGTGTTGATCATTACATCAACGCGAGAGAGAGAGAGAGAGAGAGAGAATTCGAGATAATATTCTGAAAGGAAATATAAGATTATTATTAAATGTACAAACAAAATCTTATATACATATATAATTGAATAACAAACTTCTATAAAGAAATTTCCTTTACCAGCATTATAGACATCTACGAAATCATACTAAGGTCTAACACTATTCCCTCGCGTGAGATCCGATTATGACGTCGATATAATTAAAAGCTGCAGAAGTTAGAAAAATAAACAACTTTCTTGTTATTTATTGGTAATGTTTAAAAAACTATTTTAATTTTATTTTCCACTAAGTATTGTATTTTCCTCGTTCTAATTTACTTACATAAGTTACATTTCGATTTTTAACTCAATAAAAAAACATTTTTAACTTTCTAGATATTATTAAAAAAGTAACTCTATAATAATCATGAATAACTTCTTTGAAGCGATGTAATTGTTTCATTGAAATGAATTCAAATGAGTTGAATGAAAATTTGCATATTTGTTAAAAAACATTGCATTTTTGAGTTGCGCTGTATTACTTCCCATTTCATCAAATGAAAAAAAAGAAAGAAAGAATTTAAAAGGAATATGTACATATCAATTGAAAAAAACTTGCATACTACTTACAAACTTGCAAATTTAGATTTATTTAAAAATATAGCTTAAAAATAGGCAAATGTTGAAGTAATTGTTCTTCCTTTGTCTTATTAACAGCTTTTTTAAAATAACTTCCTATAAATGTTATCACTTCACCTAAATTGACATTTCTTGAATAACAGAAACTTGTAAAAAATATATCTTCTAACACTCTTGAATTTCCTTTTAAATCTATGTGGTAAATTATTGAGTAAGACAAAATATTTACCATTGAAAAATGAAATAATTTTCTCATTTTAACATTTGAATAACTACTGAATGAATAAATAAAATTTTGTAAAGATTTTGAATAAAAGCAAATTTTACGAATTAAATACAGTAAATTTGTAGCAAGTTAAAGAAAATATTCTTTTAAAAATAAAATGCAGGTATCTTCGAATATCTCATTAACTTTTTATCTGTGATGGAATATAGAATATTTAATTACACATGATAGAGAACGTAGCCTCATTTATTTCATTAAACGAAGAAGAAATGACTGAAATGTTTAATAGCAGTGAAAATTTATATCGATTATTATCCGATTAGCTCTGAATTCAAGAAAAGTATTTCGGAAGAAAGGTGGTAGTTAAACTAAACGAAAATTTTTTTGACAAAATTGTATTTCTAAGAAAAATGATAATTGGAGCATTTAACATGTTATAAAAGCTAAAATAATTTGCTCAATACGCATTAACACCACTAGCGTCTCAAAAGTTTTGTAAAGTGAAACGACACTATGAACAACGTAAGCGCTATGATACAATTCGCATAAAAAATTACACCTGCAACGAAAATAAATTAAGGGAAAAAAAAATAAATAAAAACCTGACTATCATAACATCTGCCGACTCTTACTTATTAGGAATTGTTTTGTGGAACGGAAATGAGTTTGACATCCCTGCATTAGACAATACTATTTTACTCATGTGTTTTTAAGAAATTCTTCAGTTTTCTATTCGTCTTATTAATCATAAGATTAATTTAATTTTTAAAAACTGACTTCGAAATAAAAATCAAATAATTGTTTTTTTTATTTTACTCTCTCTTTTTAATTTATGCATTTCAGTATCTTATTAGTATTATTACTACAGCAAAAACAAGGTTGTTTACCGTAAAAAGGAAAATAAAATTAAGAAATAACAATAGCTATTTTTATTTGTTATTTCTTATTATAAGGAGAAAAATAAGCCATCTTGAAAATGTCTGAACATTTTTCATCTTTCATTGGTCATTAATTTCTTTCACTTCCCTGCAAGGTAATAAATTTGTGTGCTTATTAAAAAAGAAATTAGTTATAACTATGAGTTTTGTTAAGTTATTCAAAATTCGAACTGATTGCAAATAATATATCAATTGTTGTGAAATATTTTAATAAAAATAATTTAATAAAAGCAAAGAAAAGAAGACAAAAAAAAAAACAACCCACATATTATTTCATTTAACATTCTATTTTTTTAAATTTATGAAAAATGTTTTTCTTTCGGATAAGTTTATAATTAAATTTTTTTAAGACATGCTATTCAATTTGAATTGTAAAATATATCGCTTATGTGTAAATTTATAAAATGAATTTTTAAATAGTCAGCATTTGTTTCCTCTTATGCATATTTTATAAGTTATTACAGATTGCTACAAATTTAAATGAAATTTCGTTAAATTACAAAAATAAATTCTTTCACACGTGCACTTACACAAACACACAATTTTACAAATGAGATGCTTATGCTTAAAGTAATTGAGTAAATATTTTATTGGTTGATAATTAATTTATGTAGTGCACACAGTTTTACAAATGAGATAACTATGTTGAAAGTAATTGGCTAAATAATTTATTGGTGAATAATTAATTTATGTTATACATACAGTGTTATTAAATGATGAAAAATTGAGCTCGTCATTTTCATTACTTTTTCATTCAGTTTCTTTCGAAATGGGTAATTTTATGATTAAAATAGTAAGCAGATGATCTTTAAAAAAAATTCTAGGATTTCTATTTTGACTTAGATATGTTATTGAGATTTTATTGAAATGAAATATTTGTTTTAAACGAATACTATTAACTCAGTTATGCTTTTTATTTTACTGTAAATAACAAAGCTATGTTGTTTGCAGTACCATTCTCCTCTTTAAAAAAATAGGAATTTTTGCTTGATTCTGTATTGAAAAAATCATATTTCCTGAAATTAAATTTAAAATTTAACTAAGCAAAAGAAAAATTTAGCTATAGGACAGAAAAGAAATTACCATAAATATCATTTGCTAAAAAAGAAATCACACACACAACTCGAGTTGCTCAAAACTTTTACGTCATGTTCAAACTCCTTCATGGCCGACTAGCTCCCCGGAATTGCATTTGTGGGACCAGCTGCTTCAGGACAATATCTGATGTCTAATCAACTCAATGTCAGATAGTGTTGCGGCATGTAAAGCAGGAGAAAGCGGTTCACGCACTTATGAAGTTGCACTGCTACATGTCTTATTGTACATACTGCATTTGTTTGTCTTTATTCTGGGATTAAGTGTAATAAGAAATATTTTGCATGTGAACTATATATACACATAAATTTGCAAGAGTGGTTCACTTACAAAACTTTTCGATAATATACAGACATGTACCATAATTCTAAAATATTTTAACTACACTGATTTATGTAATTTATTATTTCTTATAAATTATAGTATCTTTATAAAAATGACAAATTAGATGGGAATATAAAGAATTTATTCTATAATAATTAATATAAATAAAATATAAAAATTATAAGGAATATTTATTCATTAATTCTATTTATTCATTAACTAATTAGCAGTTTTGAAAATGTTGTAAACGATATTTTATTTTACCTTTCAATGCCAGAACAGAACTGCAGCAACTATTTATGAATGCAAAACATTAAATTATAATAATTTGCACTTTTTTACTTACTTCCTTTGAAGTTGCTTTACTTTTCAAAATAAAATTTATTTTTTGATTTCTCGATTGTATTTGTGAAATTAAATGTTGTACATATACTCTATAACAAAAAAAAAAAAAAAAAAAAAAAAAACTACGCACCAAGTAGGAGTTGCCCGATTGTAATAAAATTTCATATGCAAAGACATTTGGACCGAACATGCAAATGATTAAAATTTGATGTCCAATAAATGAATAGCGGGAGCTACAGTGCATCGGAACTGCACACACAGCAGGTGCATATAAGAAGCGATTCTCAATCTGATGGTCAAATTTTCTGTTGCATTGCGATTTAGGATACCTTTCAACTACTGAAAAAATACCTCGTCGCAAGATTCGAGCTCATTACGAGTAACTGTCACAGTTTGAAAGAGGTCGTTTTTTGAACTGAAATGGAAGGTTGGGCAAATCGGAGAATTGTTCATCAAATGGGTCGAAGCAATGCGGCGATTAGAAGATACTGGCAAGAATGAGTGGACAGTGGCAGATTTCAGCGTCATGATGGTAGCGGATGACCTAGGGCCACAGCAGATCGGGAGGACAGAGTGATTGTCAGATCAGCTGTCACAGGGCCTGATTCATCGTTATCGACCATCAGACGTGCGATCCACACACCAGTGTCCACCATGACCAATCACAGACGGCTGATAGAGCGAAATCTACGCTTGTACCGACCGCTACGCCCCTTGTCTCTCAAGCCTGCACACTATCGAGCTAGATTACAGTGATGCTTGACTCGATCAGGTTGGAATGATGCTGACTAGGGGGTGTATAGTGTTTAGCGACGAATCCCGCTTCCAACTGTGTCCTGACAATCATCGAAGACGTGTCTGGAGACGCCCAAGGCAGCGTGCCGATCCTGCTTTAACTACCTCACACACAGAGACCCTTAACCAGGAGTTATGGTCTGGGGTGCCATTTACCTTGATAGTCTTACCCCTTTGGGTCGTCATTAGAGGCACACTTACAGCACAGAGGTACGTCGACGACATTTTGAGACCTGTTTCGCTACCGTTCCTTTTGCAGTACCCTGGCCTTATTTTTCAGCCAGATAATGCCAGACCACATACGGCACGTGTTGCCATGATCTGTCTTACAGCTTGTGAAATTTTTCCTTGGCCAGCCACATCTCTCTCCAATTGAGCATGTCTGGGATATGATGGGAAGGCGACTGCATCTACCAGGGAATGTTGATGACCTAACTCGATAACTGGAGCAAATTGGCAGGAAATACCTCAGGAGACCACTCTATGCCATGTCGTGTGGCAGCTTCCATCCAGGCTAGAGGTGGGTCAACACCTTATTGAGCTCGTTACTTTGTAACTATGTAACTCTGGAATAAATCATTCAAATTTTCTGAAATTTTAAACATTTTCTATTCTGTACTTAATTTTCCTGTCCACTAATTTTTGTCTCCATCTAACAACTCCTTCTTGGTGCGTCGTTTTTTTTTGTTATAGAGTGTATATACCATACTGTGCAAATTAATTGGGACTAGCTATTTTTTTTTTTTTTTTTTGGTAGAAGTGTCTGAAACCACTTCAAAATGATTTTATTTGCTTAGAAAAACCGAATTTATCTCCTTAGAGTGGGTGTGACTTAACTGTCTTTGGTTTAGAAGTGCTTACCTATTCTTCAGTTGTCAGCTTTTGAGCGAGGCAATTGGTTGTTAGTGTTTGCTCCCTCTCTCTTTCCTTCACGTGTTCAAAAATGGATATAACTGCAAGGAAGCGTGCTAAAATTATAGTTCTTAAAGATCACACTTCTATTACGCTTAGAGAAATAGCTTCTTCAGTTGGTGTAGGCAAATCAAGTGTTTCAAGAGTCCTAATTTCATTCAAAGAATGAGGATCAACCTCTCCAAAAAAGAAAGAAAAATGTGGGCGCAAGTGGAAAACTATTGCAAAAACTGATAAAATTCTAATAAGAAATAGCAAAATTAATTCAAGGAAAATAAACTCGGACCTTCAAAGGGATTTATTGGCATATGGTTTCAATGTGAGTAGCTAAACAATACGGTATAGGCTTCTGAAGGTTGACCGTAAGCAAGAAGGTCAACGAAAAAACGATTTTTAACTCCAGTCATGAAGAAAAACCGTTTAGCATGGGCAAAAAAGTACAAATCATGGACTACTGATGACTGGAAGAAAGTAGTTTTCAGTGATGAAACTCATTTATTTGTTCAGGAATACATTTCAGATGTTATGAGACAAAGAGATTGTGAGCCTTTGAGACTGGACCATATTCAAAAGGCTATAAAACATCCGCTGAAGTAGATATTTTGGGGTTTTTTCATAGCAGATCAACTGGAAGCTTAGTTCCTGTTCAAGGCATGAGAAATTCGACTAAATACATCGAAATATTACAGCATAAGTTTATTTCATTCATGAAAACCTTTAATGGAACATTTCAACATAGCTTGGCTCCTTGTCACAATTTAAAACTGGTAAAGCCTCTTAAGCTGGAAAATCGAATTAAAGTGCTTGATTGGCCTGAAAATTCACCTGACCTAAAACCCATTGAGAACTTTTAGAATATTGTAAAGAGGTGTTTAGGTAAGATGGATTGTACAACAAAAGAACGTATGATAAACAATGAAATTCAAGTGTGATTTCATGATGAACTCAAGAGCATGTAGTGGAGTCAATGCCAAAGTGTCTGCTAGAGAGGTCATTTCTGCTAAGGGAGGACATACTTCATACTAAAAAATGTACTGCAAATGTATAGAATGAATAAAAACATAGTTTTCTAAAAAAAGGCGATTTTTTTTTACTTTATCCCAATTAATTTTCACAGGTGTATATATATATATATATATATATATATATATATATATATATATATA
>BMAW01033625.1:0-41604 GCA_019974015.1 Nephila pilipes | reverse complement strand
TATATATATATATATATATATATATATATATATATATATATATATAAGCGTGCAATGGCAATGGTCTTTTGTCAGTTAATGGCTTAAAAACAGCGTTTGTGCCAAATGTGAGAAAACAGGTTCTCTGAAGGTTCAGTCAAGCAGAGGCTGAAAATCCGTACCTCAGAATACGATCAAAGAAGTTACAACGGCGATTGTCCGCAGATAACAAGGCAATATTGCTGCCACTTCTAGTACTCATGGGGAAACTCAAGATCTGGATATGCCTTCACAATATGGTATCGAAAATTTTACGAAATATTATTCACTTCTATCCGTACAAGATAAGCCGTGTACAAGTGTTACGTCTCACTGACCATGATTAGCTGTTGACTTTTGATCTCCACTTTCTTGTCAGAATGGTGGTTGATGATGCTTGGCCGTGGAAAATCTATCGAGCAGATGAGATCCATTTTTACCTGAATGGAACTGTAAATATCCAGAATTGCCGAATTTGGAACTACAAATCACCAAATGCAGTCAAAGAAATTCCCTTACATTCACGAAAGGTAACTGTTTGGCATGGTTTCTCAGAACAGAAATTATCATTGTTCCGTTATTCTATGAGAACACTATCCCGACAGGCCTGGTAACATCTTGTGTTATCGGAGAGAAATATAGCCAAATGTTAAGAAACTTTGGTCATTCTGGTCATCAGCAAAGACAATGCCTAGGGAAAATCATTTTCATACAAGTTGGATCCCCTTCACACACTGCTTTGTTGGTACAGCAGCTGCTAAGACCGAACTTCACATCAAAAAGTGTTATTAGCCACTGATTTCCAACTGCATGGTCGCTTCCGTTCCCTGATCTTATCCCTTGCGGTTTTAGGCTATGGAGTTACCTTAAGTTCAATATCTATCAAGGAGTTATTCCAGATCTGAATATATTGAAAGATAACATATCACGAACTATACGAGAGATTCCTGCAGACATGTTACTTTCTGCAGTTGTGAATGCTGTGCGCAGTTTGCTATATGAGGTCTACAAAACTGGTGCAACAACGAACCCGATTTGAATGTGCTGAATAAAAAATAATTTTGTTTCAGTATTGATTTTACATTTCTTAAAACTTTTTTTTCTCAAGTACACAGCACCACATATTGCCCTAGAATTGACTTTTGGAGCTATTTTTTTTTCGCAGAATCCTTCATCCCCGTCTTGTTTAATCTTCCTACTACATTTGGCGCCACTCTCGCTATTAGATCGCTCTACGAAAAACTGCCAGCTTAATTAGGGCTACCTTATATATACAAGTATCCCTTTTTCTAAATTTTGGCTTTTCTATTACTTTACTATGTTTTGAATTGTTTGACTCTTAAATAGTTTGTTATAAATAATTAGGGTTAGGGTCTTAAATTATAGATATTTTGATTAGTTTGATTCTCATAAATATTTCTTTTAATTTGATGTTTGGTTATTTCTTTAACTATTTAGTTCTTCTTCTCTTAGTTGTTTTTGTTTTAATTACTTTTAACTAAAATGTTCTATGAAAAATAATTTACTGTAGACCACACACCCTCTCTCGCGCGCATATATAAACGTAACAATATTTTACCTTAATGATGCCATATTTCTTCAAATACAACTGCTTTCTGAACTATACACACACACCATTGTGTGCTGCCATCTGTTAAACGGATCCGAAACAAATTTGACATTTATTTATATATTGGTTTTGATTTGGTAATCGTTTGGTGCCAAATCAAAATTTCATTGCTGCGGCATCGAGTTGTCCCCATCGGTGAGACCTGGATTCATTATTATGCTCTCGAAATCGAGCAAATACTTTGAGTTGCTTCCTGTGAATCTTTTCCAAAAAAGGCGAAGATGGTCTCATGGACCGAAAAAGTTAAAACAAAAATTTTTCGAGGTACGAAAGGTGTCATGATTGAGAACACGAGTAACTGAGACTTAGACAGCTGTCTAGTAAGTTATGATGCGTCATTAAAAACAATTTTTGATACTACGAGCACCCCATTTTGGAATTTCTAAGGACTTATTGAACGACACTCGTGTGTGTGTGTGTGTGTATGTAATACAGAAATTATGTTAAATTGAATAATAAATTCACTAAAAAAAGAGATATGTAGCTTAAAAGAAAGTAGATTAAAAAATAAACCAAAATTCGAAGAAATTAAAAAATGTGTAAATGGAAAAAATTTTAAAAACAATTTTTTGAATATATATATATATATATATATATGACGTTTAGGCAGTATTTATCGCTTGAATTACTCTTTCAAACAACTACTGCTTGGATAAAAAAAGAAGCGTGGGAAACATTATAAGTTGATTGTGTTCACATAATTGATGATTAGACTGTTTTTTTGCTAATTTATTACACATTAGATGTTATTTATGTCCATGAAGCACAGGATTCAATGACGATAAAGAATTAATTAAGCATTTCGCCCTTAATGTACAGAAAAAAACTTCGAGACATTTCAAATTAATTGAATACCATTCGTATATTTTTAAGCTGACTTATCAAAAAAAAAAAAAAAATTGGCTTATAAGTAAAAGGAATTTGTTTTAAGGTATATGAAACTTTATGCAGAATCAATGTCACTGTTGCTGCAATTTTACAATCAATTTAAATTGTGAAAAAAAGGAATAGAGAGAGAGAGAGAGAGAGAAAGAGAATGATTATTTGTTTTATTATAATTGAATAAATTATTATACATTGATACTTGAGAAAAAGTTCAATTTAAAATATTTTCCAATAAGAGTTTCATTTTAAACTTTAAGAAATTCATTCAGTGGAGATGCTTAAAATTAAAAAAACAATCATTTTTTTTTATTTACAAAACTTGTGCTTTTTATTTTAAAATTCCTTTTGCATTTAGATGATTTAAAAAGTATCACTATGGAAGGGAAATAAGGATGTGTATTAATTCTCAAAATTACATTACAAATAATTAAATTTCAATCAAATCATTAAGTCATTCGATTATTTACTTGTATAAAATTATTAGTTGGAAAAATAAATTTCAAATGAAAACAATAATTCTGAATTCATATCTTCTTACGGGGAAATTTATTGATCTTGAAAGTAAAACTAGGATGGCATGATTTATAGTATTCAAGTTCTTGGCACAAAAATTTGGAAAAACATTATTTATGTTCATTTCATTTCTCTCTTTCTTTCTTTTTTTTTATTTTAAATGTCATCTCTATTCGAAATTTTTCTTTTGATGATTAGTAGTCATCCCGATTACTTCATTTCCGAATTAGGTTATTTATTGCCTTACTTCTAACAATTATATTCTATATTATTTTCTTTTCACTACTTTTTATAAAGTCAACCGAAGCTGTAAATCTTTACAAAACAACTGGCATCCCCTGAAATATCATTGTCAATGGTCTTAGTTGTTGTAATCAATTCGCTTGATACAGTAACTCTGTCACACGAGAGGAATTTCATAGTGCAGTGAAGGTTCTCTTAGTAAGCTTATTTGTTTATTCTAATAATTTTAACTTCTAGTTATTTCCTTTTTCTTTCTTTCTTTTTTTTTTCTTTTCAAATATGATTTTTAAAAGGTGCATTCAAATAGTTAATTGAAAATACATATCGATAAAATATGTTTATTAGTTTTGTGATTTTTTTTTTATCCTTTTGCCTTTTGAAGTGATAAGTACTGTGTTCCAAAAAATTTGGTTTAACCAATTATTTCGTTATCGAACCAGAGATTTTGTCCTCTAATTTTATGTAGTAGAGTATGTTTGTAATATGTTCTATAAGAAAGTCACTAATGTTTTGTAGGATGAATTCAAATTTTATTACATGAATAACTTTGCATTGTAACATTTTTCTAATGCTTTAATAATTTCAATAATTATCTTAATGATTTATTGATTTCCTATTATTTTAATACTTTCAACGATTTCTTATTAATAATTTTATTCAATGAGTTATTTTAATAATTTCAATGAGTTTATATTTTTTACTTTAATTATTTGAATGAATTTAAATTATTTTAATAATTTTAATGATTCTGTTATTTTCATAA
The DNA here is from genome assembly GCA_019974015.1 of Nephila pilipes. Classification (NCBI taxonomy): domain Eukaryota; kingdom Metazoa; phylum Arthropoda; class Arachnida; order Araneae; family Nephilidae; genus Nephila; species Nephila pilipes. Next base: position 37,552 of record BMAW01033625.1, on the reverse strand, counting down.
TCTCAATAATCATTTTAATAATGTTTTAATAGTTATTTTACTATTTTAATAATTTCGAATATTTTTTTATTTTCTGTTACCTTGACAATTTCTTTGATTTATTCATTTTATTTATTTTCAATCATTTTAACAGTTTCAATAATTTTCTTTTATTTTAGTATTTTCATTAGCCTCAAAAGAGTTTTTTAATCGGTACACTGGCTTTTATTGTATTAGAATTTAGTAAAAATTCATGATTGCGAAATATACAAGTTACATTGCTGGTTCAAGTACAAATATTTTCTTTTCATGAAATTTGAATTATCCATCGTTTTCTTAAACTTAAAACAATATATATATATATATATATATTCAAATTATAAAGCAACGTCCATGAGCAAAGTCTTATAAAGTGACCGTTGCTTAATGTGATATGATTGCTACAATTTAGTCTCAGCAAAGTGGTGACTCAAAATGGCTGCCGATGGTTTCCCCAGCATTTGGGAGAGCGAGAAAGTTAAGAGTAATTAATCATTGCTATGAGTTTGTCGAGTCGTAACTCTAGCAGCCTTGTTAGCCACCGGTAATTGGGTGCCAGAGCGATACCCTCAACAGAAGGGAGCTAATCCCGCAAACAAAAATATTATTTTTAGTTTCAAAAACACTTGGCACGCGAGAGGCATTTACATTCCTTCAAAAAGTGGAGCTGTCCACGGTAAACTTGAAATTTCCCTGATAGGAGTTGACAATTGCAGGGAGATAGTATCTTTTTCTTCCAAAGTAGTTTTTTAAACACTAAATGACGAGGTGACTTGGTGGTAACTGCTTAAATAATAACTTCCTGTGTTGAAACTGGAGAAGGTTTTTCAATTTTTTTTAAAAAAATTGCTGTTAAAAGAGGTGTAGTTTTTACTTACAGAAATGATTATTAAAAAGCAATCTGATCTATTTTGTTATCATGAAACAAGTTAAGTAACTTTGTAGCCAGTTTGAATTTCGCAGTTTTATGTTTTTATTTGTTTCATTAAAATTTTTAAATGTCTCAGTGATATCTCGGAGAAATTTGTTAAAGTGATGTACCAAGTTAGAAAACACATAAAGTATTCAATGTATTTTGAAACAAACATTTTGATGACATGAAATATTATTATTAAGTCAGTTTTAGTTACCGAAACATGTAAAAATTAAAGAAAATATGCATTTAAGCTAAATTCAATTTATGAATTCAACTATCTCGTTCTGTGTGAGTGTGTGATTTTAATTTTATGAAATAAATAGTTTCAATTTAAAAAAAAAAATGGCATATTATCTAAAACTCTAAAAACTGTTCCTTTAATTGTTAATGTTTGCAACTATCTCAGGCTGCGTCAATATTTGTATTGTTTTTTTATGTTGTATGATTTGTTACATTAGCGCTCAAGATTAAGGAAAAAACACCAAATGTGTAATAATATATATATAAAAAAGAATGCTTGTTTCATTGAAATTTGATGCTTACTAAGAGATTTTATACTAAATAACAGATGTACAAATATAAAAAGATAAATAAGGTATAAACTTTCAACAAAAATTGTTTAAAGGAAAAGACTATTTCAAGCACGCGCTACTTCAAATTTTATTTTTGAAAGATTCCAGTATCTTTAGAAATATACTTCTCTAGAAGTAAAGGCAAGTATTTATTAGGTATTTTTCCCCCTCGTTTCACTTACCAAAATATATTTTTTTGTTGCTTTTAATCATTAATAAATTTTCAAAGTTAAATTGTTGTGGTCATATTTTTATGAAGGATTAATTTGTGAAATTTATTAAAAAGAAACAATTTTAAGAAATTGTTTATTTATTTTACCATTCATAGTTGTAGAGTTGAAAAGTGTTTTTAAAGGGAAGTTTCACACACACACACATAGCTTACAAATTTAATAATTTTTCTATAAAAAAACTTACCTACAAATTTGATTATGAGATGAATAATAAGAGTTTCCCCTTTAGGGAAACGGAAACAAGATGCAAATAAAAACTAGAAAGAAGAAATAAAATGCAAATTACAACTAGAATTTGTCTAAAGCTTAAACCTCAATATACCACAATCAGCATGAGCTATCAAATAAAATGAAATGCAATATCTCTCACTCATGACCTGAACAAAACATTAACAATTCACAGTTAATGAATTTTCTAGATTCTCCTTTGAGATCTCTCTTCGAGTTTTTTAGAGGACAGTCTCATATATGAAAATTATAACATTCAGTTTTCTCTCTTTCGCTTAAGTTTTGCATAACCATCGAGAAATGAACCATCACTCACAGGAAGAACTAGAATCGACAGAAATGCCAAATGATGCAACGTTTATGAAAAATGATGTTATAAAAATACAAGTAACCCTCTCTTAAAAATTTTGTAATGTCTTTGTATCTCAAAAAGAAAGTACTATCACACTTAAAAACTTGGAATCAGAAATACTGAAATAGCACGTGGTAATTTATCAAAGCTCCTTTGCACGAAAACTGTTGAAGGAGAATGAAGATTAATTGAAAAAGAGATTGTTTCAGAGTAGTTAACTAAAGAAAGTAAGAAAAACTCTCACTCACGTCTAGAAATGCAGGAGCAGCATTTTAAACGGAATTTTGCAACTGTCTAAAAAAATAAATAATTTTTCTTTTTCAAAATAAGTCAGTAAATTATCATAATCTTTTGGCTCTAAAATGAGTTTCTTTATTTTCAAAACTCAATTCAAAGAATGTTTTAAAAATCCTCCTCCATTTACCGATTCAGTACCTAAAAGAAACAAATACTTTTCAATTCCCATTCAATACATATTTTCTGAATACATATGTTTTTTGTTTTTATCTCACATTTTACTGAATGTCAACGATTTTTCGTGTAATGTATATAAAATTCTAGCCTTTATTTCTCTACACTTAAAATCAGTGGAATAACATTCACTGAACATATATAAAAAATAAAGAGAAATATTTCAATTTACTTACAAAGAACTTTTAATACGTAGAGTGATCATTAAAATATGTTACTTACTAAATGTTTTGTATTTCTGTTGCAGAAATATGCGGGAAAAGAAATAAATGTTGGAAATTACATCGCACTTTTGAAATATTTTACATTGTGTTCAAAGTCCTATAAAAAAAGAGGCTGGCAGTTTTCGATGATACAAATTCCACTTAATCTTGTTGTTGGAACATCGTTTTAATAGTCAAGAAGTATTCAACATGCGTCATTTTTAATCTCTCTCATTATCAATACTGCTGATCATTTTCTATGTGATAAGCAACATTTGCAACTTGCAAAATTTGCAAATGCAATAATTTTTCTTTTTAATATCTCTTATTTTACATTTGCTTACAAAAAAATCGATTACATGTTATTTCGTTCCAAATTTCTCAATATTTTCTTAGTCTTTCCTGATATTTTTATTGGTTTAAACAACACAAAAGTGTTGCTTTCATCAAATATATCGATTTGAATTCATTACTAAGTGTATTCTAGAAAATTATCTTTTTTAAATTAGTTGATTATAGGTGATTATTTATAAATAACTTACACACATAATGACACATTTGTTCAAAATGCGCAATAATTAGTGATTTTAAAAATGGTTGTATAAGGATTAATCACATTACTCTAATCATAATTCTAGTCATAAGAATTATTCTTCGGCGAATTCCAGTGATTTGTGACACATTTAAAAAAACAAAAAACCCTCAATATAAAAATAAAAACGTACAAAAAAAGTTCTTTTAACTTTTTTCAATGCTCTTTAACCTTCTTATAGGTTTAGGTATATTAGAAATACGCGTTTTTTAAGGGAAGTATTAGTAGTTCAAAACCCCATTTGACCTCGTTACTTAAATGGAATTTACAAGAGCAATTGAGAGAATTAAAAGTCAAATTTTTTTCATATTAGTTTTTCTATTTAAAAAAAGTACTTAAATTTATTACTTTGATTTAAACTACAAATTTAGATGCATCTTCTCGATTTTTTAAAATCTCTTAATACCCAATTAACTTAAATAAGTTTTTCTCTCATTTCCTTAGTTTTTCTTTAAGACTTTTATTTTCAGTTAAGCTTAATCTTATTCATTCAATGATATTTTAGCCAGCCTGAAAAGGTATGCATCAAACACATACACTTTCTCTGTCTCCCTCTCTCTCTCTCACACACACACACACGCGCGCGCGTACACACAAATTATCTAAGAATTCAAAAACTAATTTTATAATATAGCGTTGAGTTTATTGAAAATATTAATGTAATGTAATAAATAACAAATTTTATCTATCAATTGTATCTCAAGTTTTGTCGATTTCATTATTATTACGTCAAGTTGCATATTTGAGTATATTGAAATATATTGATGAAATATAATGAATAATTAATTTTGGTCAGAGAAATTACCGTTCATGTGCCTTTAGAAATAACTATTAAATAAAAGTTCAGTTTTTGAAATTACACATTTAAAATACTGATTTAATTAGCGGGAAAATAAATAATCAATCTTTTTTTTCATCTTATCTGTTCTGTTATTATATTTTTCCAATAAAATGATTGAACTATAGTGTTATGTCCCAAACTAATTTTATTTCACTAAGACTGAAATATGTTTTTATTCATTGCTATGAATTTCTTCACTTCGAAAACAAAAAAAAGCACAACGGAAATGTTTCCATAGCAATGGCATTTCTGTATGCTCTTCGAGATTATATTTATTACGATAATATGACACAGGATTCCCTTCTGAAGCTGTAAAAATATTGCCTTTTCACCGGTTTTATTACTTAATTTTATATTTTATTCGGAGTATTTTGTTTTTCTGTATTTTTTTCAGGAAATATATTGTAATTAACATAATACAGACATCGTCTCCTGTTTAAGTGTACGACAAGACATATCTTTCTGGATTTGTGTTCATATTGTTTATAGACGTAATAAACTCTAATTGCTCTCACGATTAGTTAATATTAACTTAAGCTTTTTTCATGTATTGCAAACGAAAAGTATTAAATATTAATTTTTTTATTCATAATTTTACATTACTTAGCTATAACCGCATTTATTTATTTTATCACAACATTAAATGAAAAAAAAAAAAAGCTTTTTGCACACATTTAAGGCAATTTAAGCAACAACCATCGTAGTTATGTAAATTAAAGGTAGACTTGTACAAATGAAAAGAAATCATAATTATATACATAACACAGAGAAATTAAAATAAGAGTCTTTCTAGGAAGTGAGTTACTACATATAACTATCCACATAACTATTTCGATACTTTGAAGCTAAATATTTTTTATTTTAAAAAAATATTTTTAATATATCATATTTGAGACATAGTGTTTTAGCTTATCGAATTTTAAACATAATAATTTCTCCTATTATAAATTCTAACAATTTCTTGTTTGCATCGATTTTCTCAAGGAATTTCTGTATTTCTATAATAATGCTGTTATTGAAATTGTTACTTATTGAAGTCGAATTGATGTAGTCCTTAATTCACTAATTTACATTGTCTGCAAGATATAAAGGGGTTTATTTATTTATAAATTCATTCATGAATATAGAAGATTACGATAAAAGAAATCCTATATAATTATGTAATTTGAAGGGAATAATATATTCTGTAGCGAACATTATACATAATAAATCTAAAAGTTTGTTTTTTCTCGGAAACCCAGACACTCTTTGTTGTTCTGATTCTCAACCGCATTAAATGTTTTAGTGTAATGATAATAAAAGCGATACCAAAAGTATCATATTTTTTTATATTCTTAAAGGATTCATTTCTGGAAACTATAAGAAAATTTTGTAAAGAATTATTGTACTTCCAATAACGTAACTGTATCACACAATTTTTTCTAACCACTCGTATAACAAAAATTTCTCTAAAGTAATAATTTTTAAAATAACTTGTAACATTATTTTTATAATATCTTAATGGCAATTACGACTTTTAGTTTTAATGAGTATTTAACCTCAAGGATTAAATGAAAAAAAAAAAATCTCTGTTCCTTGACAAAGCTTAAATCTCAGTAAAATAATTTCGTTTGAAAATTATTTTTTCATTTATCCACGTATTCAATTTTCTTGATTCTGTGTGTGTATGTCTCTTATCTCTCTCTCAAAAACGTATCTGTATCTAACCTTCTCACAGAACTTATATATATGAACATTTATAAATATACAATTACTTCTGTTCCATCTAGGAATATCAGACAGACATACTTGCCGTAATAAAATGAATGCAGAACTTTCAATAAACAAATTCTAGACATAGAGAAGGTCGGAACATTCAGTACATAAAAATTTCAGAAAAATAAGAATGTAGAAATTCTTCACGATACATGAAATGAATTCCAAAAATAGAGGAAATACAGAAGATTTGTATCCACAAGATTTAGAAATGGGAGAGATACCGAAAAACTCTGAATAGTTAAATATTAGAAACAGAAAAAATCTAAAAGTTGTAGAGATATAATAAATGATATTCTTAAAAATATCCAAGACATATATGTTTCAGAGGTACAGACAACTTTATACAAGTACGCTTTTGATATGAAGAAAATATATAGAAGTCTTATGTACGTAAATTCTATAGATAGAATATAGAAGATACATAAATATTTATATACTTAAGTTCTAAAAGAAATTTCAATATAGATACGTTCTTGAGGGTGAGATAAAAGAGGAAGAACTGAGAAAAAAAATCGAATAAATGGAGAAAGAACTTTTTTTCTAGAGAAGTTTTATTGTAATAATATATTTAACCAGTTAATGAAAAGTATTGATGTTATTCCTAATAGATTTCCAAGAGTTGTTTTCGAATTTTGTGGATTTCCCCTGCAGTTTTGTATCTCATCAGAGACGCGCCATAGAAAGCTCGGACCTCTTTCATATATTGCCGCCTAGTTTGTTCTATTAAGAAGCGACGCCGAAAACCTCATAAACATTTTCTTTTTCTTGTCCTGATCCTTCTCCAATGGAACAGCACTACTTATGTGGGAGTTGTACGCCCCATTAAATACAGCGGAAGACTCTTCATTTTTTTCTCAATAGACATTCTTAATAAAAATGAAGAAGCCGTTAGGATGGCATTCAACATCTGCATCCTATTACTGAGGAAATCATGAGTCCTCATTTACGCTCATAATTAAATATTATATACTTCAGTTTGTACGCATCTTTCCGTTTCTCATTGCGGTCTCTGTTTATGTTATAATTAAAGTAACAGTGTTTCCTTTTGGAATTTGAGAATAAGGTTTTCCGGGTTGTGGATTTTAAATGCCTTTGTTGTATTGAAATTGCATCGCTATATTTAACGTACCTGTATCGTACGAGAATACCAGTCAGGTAAAAATCGATTGCTTCGTTATTTTTGATGCTGCTATTAGAAGGATAACCGTACTTTAAGTATCTCAAATACAAAACTTGATGTTTAGAGATGTAAATAAAAAATTAGGGATGTTCCTGTACTTTTTCCTGTAAAAAGAACAGGAAACTAATCTATTTATAATTAAAAAATTAGTGAAAAAAATGTGTGTAATTTTTATTGAATAAATAGTTATATTAACAGATAATAAAGTTATTCAACTAATAATTATGACATGTGATTATGGATTTAATAACTATCGTGTTGTGACGAATATGTTACACAATTTACATAGTATTGAAATCGATATTAAATAACCGATAATTGCAACAAAAATTTACAAAAACTAAAAAAAAAAAAAAATTAAAAAACAAAAATTAAAAATATCTTATAATCATATTATACAAGAGAAAACATATATTCAAAAAAATTAAAATGAGTTAAAATTCTTAAGATTTACTTTAAAAAATATTTCTATGTTCTCATATTAACTAAGAAATAGACATTAAATCCTCTTTCTCTCATCTTCAGAATTTCAATAAAACTTTCCTAAAAATAGGAATAGTAAATTATAGCCAACAGTTTTAAACGAAAGAAATAATAATGTTGAAAAATGCTTTATTGAAATACTACATTAAGAGCCTACATATAAAGCCTCTTCAAACGAAAATGTTATGAGCATCTCGTGTAAAGAACAAGTGTTTCATTGAAGAAAACGTGTGTGTTTTGTCTATTATATGCTACTTTAATGTTTTTGCATAAACAGTACAGAATCATCATAAAAAAAATTCACCAAACAGATAATCACAAGAAAAATTTTGAAATAAATTCGTCGCAAAGTTAGCAAATATTTCATGAGTTATGAAGTTTTTCACCTGTGCTATTGTTGCATAACAGAGTTATAAAAATTAAATGTCAGGGTAACGTTTGATAAAATATTTTTTGTCCTTTGCTCGTTCGTTATATAAATTTTTTCCATTGAAAGTCATGTTTTCAATTTATAAATATTGATTAAGTAAATAAAAATAGACACTCTCATTCATATATGTGGCGGTCGCGAAACGGTAGCGCAGATTCGAACCCTGGACCAAGGGATCCGAAGGCGCAAATAACACGGAAAAGGGAAATTATTTTCAAAGAGAAGGAAGTTGTTGAAATTTTCTAATATGATTTTGAATTTAATTCAATAATTAAAAAACATCGGTGATGTAAGAGTAACAAAGTGTCATATCTTTACAAGATTTTTTTTTTATAATTTTATGTTCAAAAAATAATTTGATAAATCTTTATATCTTATATTTTAATCTTTACTTAAATTATAGAGAAATCCATGTTAGGTAGACATATATATTAAAAAAATTTTAGACTGAAAAAGAATATTGAGCAATAATTTGACAAAATCTCAGAAAGTGAAAAACTTTAAAAATTTTATTGCACGTAAATATGCGCAAGTTCTACCACAGACGATATGCCACTGTGTGTAAGTTGGCATTATTACAATTTCCTATTATTGATTCGGTTTTAAGTATTTCTTAGACTAGGAGAAAATGAAGCCTTCACAATGGAGTATATTTCAGAAAATATTTAGAAAATCCAAATTTTTCACTCAGATCTCACTTTGAAATTTTGAGTCCACTGGAACATTTCTTTGCGAGATTCAGTAACAGAGTGCTGGGCTGAATCAAGTCATAATTAGAAAATATTGCAGAAGTAAAATTTTTAATATGTTCCAAATACTTTGAATATTCTTGAAACTGAAGGTCATTTTCAAATTTTGCATGAACTTGTATTAATGTGAACAGCTATTCATAAATTTCATGCAATTTAAAAAAAATAGCTATAAATAGAAACTTATTCATTTACTTTAATAAAAATAAGTAATTTAATCACACATGATTAGAAATTTTTATTTTTCATTGAACTTGAATATCCTGTTTCTGATTTTATAAGCCAATTATGGAATTTTTTTCAAGTTAGAGGGCTGCAGAAAATAACGTGTCATCTAATAAGGTTGATTATAATGTATCATTATAAGAATAAGATTACATTTTATATACTGCGGTTATTTTTAAAAAATTAACTTTGCACTGCAGAGTGTTTGATGTTATGTTAATTAAATTCAAATTTTTTCGGTTTTATTTAGCTCTAAGGGAAGTTATACCAATCATATAGAATATTTATTGTATATTCTGTTCAAATAAGAGATATAATATAGGATTCTCTTAATAGATTTTTAAAAAATGCAGATGATTGCAGAATAGGTATTTTTGGTTTATTTCAATATTAACCGTAGCTTTTCATTTAACACCATAAATGTTTTCTACAGTTAAAAAATGAAGGAAAAGGGAACGAAAATGCATAGGAGAAAAAGCCTCATTAATGATAAAATTCATTCTTAGAAGTTAATAAACTTTATTAATTATAAATAAGTTAATTTATTAATTAATTAACATCAAAAATTCGTTCCCTTTGAGTTATTAAGAAAAATACAAATTATGTCCAATGGCTATAAGAATAATTAAAGTTATAAAAAAGCGTCTACCTTTTTTTTGCTGACTGTACGTATAGCAAGTATACAACTTTTTGCGAAATGCTCCGTCAGTTAAACAGAGATCAGATTACTCAAAGATCGCTGCTAGCGTGTTATGAAAGTCAATGTAGGATTATTTCTTAATCAAGTGTATGAAGTTTATTTTACTTCATTCAATTAAATGTTGGATCCTTCGTGTTTGATTAAAAGGACACTTTCTGCAACTGAATGTTTAAATGAAATTATGCCCAGTAAGGTTAGTTAAGGAACACTGAAAACAATCCCTAATTTGAGGATTTTGAGTTCATTAAATTATAATTATCTTGCAGAAATAAACTTCTCATTGCTCTTAAGCCTAGTAAGTGAATTTTAAAAAAGAGTAGACTAGCTATTAGCATTGGAACAAGCAAAATATCTACATTAAGCAATCCGAAAGATTAAACCGTAAATTTCATCGATGATATAGAAAAAATACTTAAAAAATATTACTTAATACTAATAATTAGAAATAAAACTTAATAATAATAATAATGATAATGGAGGATAGTTAGAAATAAGAAATTAAACTACCAAACTAAATATTCCCACCATGGTGGAACAATACTCGTAATAATTTTTACTGATAAAAAAAATCTTTTCGAAAACGGGCCATACGCAACATTTCTCCTCAAATATGGATTGAATACGAACAATATGCAAAAAAATTTGAATACCGTATTAAAATTGCAAAGAAAATGTGTTTGGATGTAATACGCAATAACATAATCCACTTTTTTTAAACAAATTTCCTTAAAAGAATTTCAGCTATAATAATCAAGAACACATGTTAAATATTCTTCAATTTAATAATAAATTTATTTGTCAATATCAAATTCTGACCAATTTTTTTGCAGATTATTTCGCATTCAATAGTGTTTACCACGAATTGCTATCTTTGGAATTTTTTCAATCTGCTTAATAAACCATTCCACAATCTTTAATGAAATATGACAATAAAATTTTCCAAAAATAGACCCCATGTGTTGATCATATTCCAGAAATTTACCTAAAAATGAGACATAACGAGGGTAACATTGTTTTTAACTGCTTTCAACAATCATTTGACAATTCAATAGTGCCACAATTTTGGAAGTGTTCAGGTATTCTTTCAATTGATTAGTCATGAAAGATTAAAATTCAAATCTCTCAGTATAACATAGACTTTAGTTTTTTTGAAAGAGAAAACTTTATCTAACCAAATTTCTAATTTTCTGACTGTAGAGTAAAAACTTCATTCTCTGTGGCAGCTGTGACCGAGTGGTCATGATTACAACCGGCGTTATTTCTCGAGTCATGGATTCGAGTCTTGATGCCACTTGAACCTCCTTTGTGTGGCTGGGTTGATGCACGGTTAATTTATCGAGACCCAGAGTCTTCAGAATTGTATGGTGGAGAAGTTAGGAAAGTGGAGTGCAGTTCAGTTGTCGTCCTCATCACTTGACTGAAATGCCTCAAGTTATTTTTAGTGCGATTTTAATAAACAATCAATTAATTAAAGTTTCATTCCATCATTATTGGTTTGTTCTTATCATAGACAGTAGAATGCAATGCCTCTGATAAATAAATAAATTTTAAATGCTGAGTTGGAGAATAAAGTATTAAAATACATTTGATTCAGTATATATGAATGACCTTTTCTAGAAGTCTTTAAATTGGTATCATTGGGAAAACTTTTCTATGAATCCATAATTTCCTCTCATTCAGGTAATTTCAAATTCGATATAGACTTAATCAAATAGCCTTTCAAGTTTTAACTTGCGAAAGCTCCTACTTGTAATTGAGATTAAAGTGAACTAGCCTTCCCATACGAAACATGTGATTTAAAACAACAGGGAAATTACAACATCGAGTTCAACAAAGAAATAGCCCCTCTCCCACATCCCAAGCAAAATTGGGGGATAGCCGAGACCGAACAACAGAATCATCTGTTAGAATCACTGATCAAACCGAGAGCACAACAACAGAATCAGCTGTGAAAGAAAGTGGTGGCAGTATGAGAAAAAAAGGAAGTAAAATTTCCTACGCAGCGGTAGCCACAAATAAAGCGAACAGCAAGCCAAAGTCGACTTCAACTATTAAATACTACAAAACCACCTAATCGTCATCCCAATTGTTCAAAAAATTCCTACAGAAAAACACTTCAAAAATTAAGAAGGAGTATTAATACCACAGAAATAGGTCGCTACCAGTCAAAGGACTTTACTAACGTACCTTTGGGCCATCAAAGTTATTCCTGTGAAGACTGATGGTGATGGGGCATCTTAAGAAACCAAACGCCTAATAAAACATCTTGCTGTCTGAATGTATGACGATTTACAACAAATTGTCCATCGGGACGCTGACCGCATCGCCTCTACACACGTGTGCAGCTATCATCTTCATCAAGGCAAAAGCGAGATTCATCACTGATGCCGCACCTCTGCCATTTCGCATGGCGCCATGCTACTCTTTTGTGGCACCATTGATGTCTCTGGGGATGTTGCTATGATGTTATGGACAATCTCCATGATGATCATGCAAGGAATATGTAGCAGTCTGCTAATGTTATTAGCACTTACAGAAAGAGTATCACTGTTAGCACAATGTCTGGAATTGTAGCAGTTGGTGCTTTTCGCGCTTTTCATACAATTGTTCGATCTTCCGTATTTGTAGTCCATGTAGCTCTTCTTGGCCCTTCTTGTCGTAAGTGATAACTTCCTTTTAGCTAATTCTACCAACCGGATGAAACTAGCATCCACCCTAACGATATGACCGCAATTCGACGGAATGACCATCCGCTTTCGTGCAATCCTATGATGCGAACTTTCTTAAAAGCTTCCAATAGTTCAAATGGCTGTCGTTTTCTTCTCAAATGCATTCTAAACTTCAAAGCGATAAATTATTTCTAAACATACCAGTTAGAATTCAAATTAAGCGCTTCAGGAGAGCTGTTTAGAGGATCCTTATTGATGTATTTTCACATGTTTACTGGCATCATTAGCGCCGAAGAAGCTGACACATTTGCATATCTAACAAAGACGAAACAATTTCTTAACTTGTACTTACATACCGTGCTTCCTTCTGGATGCAACTTTCTTTTGACGATGATTGTAATAATGCCGAAGAAGACCTTTTACAAATTGTATCAAGAAATTCTTCAGATTGCTCATGAATAATTCTTCGTAACTCAATGCTATAATTATTTATTACAAGTTGAGTGCAAAGTTATTTTTTTACTAACGGATATTTGGTATATTTTATCATCATTTTTGAGCAATTCTGTGATTACGCATGTCTTTGAGCAAATCTGTGATTACATATGTCTTTGTTTAAGAGCTATCCTTGCACCACAAAAGAAAGCAGTACATTTAATAAGTTTAAATGATCCCTTTCTCCAACTAAGGAGGATATTCAACTAGAGCAGGATCGGCAAAGAAATACAGTTACACAAAAGCTGGAGACACCAGAGACTGATGAGAAATGACTACAGAGAGGGGTGGACAGACAGACGGATGAAAGAAAAAAGATGCGACTGTTCCAAGATGGTGTGCAGCGCAAATCTGCTAGAAGATAACTTTTTACCATTGTAAATAATCCCCAATTGACTTATGTAAAATTTGATATTTATTATAATTAAATTTAAGTAATTTATCAAACGTACGTTGTAATTTATAGGCATTTATTAGTCCCCAGAAATTTTGAGGACTCTCACCGAAATTTTAACTAAAAGTTTGGCTAGAGGAAACCTTCAATCGCTATGAATGACTGTTATTCTTCAAGACGTCAAAGAGTATTTTTTTTATTTACTCACATTCGGATTAGTGAACTTTGCGACTGTGACGGAAAAAGAATTTTTTTTTTTGGTTTTATTTTTTGCTTGAACTTAGGAATTTGGTATAGGAACTTTTCTGCTGCTCTTTACACAACGTGTGGAGTAGACGACAGATCATCTAGCTGTCAGAATGTGAGCAAATCAAAGCAACTCAAGAAGAAGAAGTGAGAAGAGGTAACTCAAAATACATTCTTGATTCTCTCATCAATGCTTCTGTTTCTCTTCTGTTGCTTGTGGTGAACTACAGCACCAGGTGAAATTGCTTTATGTGAACTAAAATAATGGACACAATGTTTAAATAGTTTCGCACCGAATACAGTGGACATACACAGTTCTTTTTTGTCGATGAAGTCACGAAGCATTTTCTGGTCCCTGGGGACTCGAGAAGATTCTCCGTTGAATACCACATCATGTTCGCTGATAATGTTCATCTAGGCATCGCTTAAAGCTTGTTTAACAAGTTCCTTATAAATTATTCTCAAAACATTCGGCTCAGATATTTTTCCAGCACCTTTAGTGGTTTGTCTCTGAGAATCATTGAAGTTAGCTCTACAATTGACGACTTTGAATGTCCACTTCTCAAGATCTCCTTGATTCTTTGGATCTTCTACCCCTTCGGTTTTCGTTTGAACTTCGTCCTTCACTCTTTTAATAATTCCTTTCTCTCACCTTGGATTTAACGTTTCAACCCTTCTTCCTCTTTGACTTCCTCAGTCTCCACCTTGGCTTCTTCAGCTTCCTTAGATCTTTGGGAATAGCTTCCTCTTTGTTTTTCATCTCCGTTTCTAGATTCTTATGATCTACTTTCTCTTCTGAAGTAACTTCATTTTGTACTTCAATTTCTTCAGAATAATTTTCTGTGAATACTTCTGTTGCATCATTTTTGAAAATTTTGAAGATTCAATTCTAGTTTCTGCTAGGGTTTTCACTTCCTTGAGCCAGGATTCCATTTCTGATTTTATTTCTTTCACCAAGCAGTCCATTTGCTTCAAAAAGCTTTCTTGTACGGCTTTCCAATCGGCTTTAACCTTGTCCATCGAAAACCTAAATTTCTCCTCCTTAACTTTATCCATCATTGCTCTGGTTACAGGTATACTCTTAGGAACGCCACTCCTAGCATCAATATTACGAAAATTCTGGGTGTATGTGAGTGAAAACAAGTCCAACTAGGAGGTTAATGTCAAATGGCACTTTATTCACAAACTTCAGGATGACACAGAGGTATCAAAACTTGGACAATAACATTACAAACAAATAACACAGAACTTACACAAATTAGCGGTACAGATATAGAAACAAAAACAGCACTTTTAATGACAGTCACAGTTGTATCAGCAACGTTCAGCTCATAAGCTTACTAGTTCGCACTTTATCAAATCTCAGCAGTAATATTCTGTATTTCCAAAGCAGATACCAGTCGCTTCCGCAATCGATTTCCAAAACACACTCCTCCGTCTCAGGTTCTCAGAGTATTTATACCTTTTCCAATCAAGTGGGACTTCCCTGGAAAATTCATTAAAAGTCCATAATTTTCTTCTCAGTCGAGATTTCTCCATGATTCCAGTTCTTTCGAAACTCTTCTAATTGTCACCAAAGTCGATAAGTTCCCAAATCCATCGCATAGGTTAGAGTCATTGTTTATATTTACCTTGCCTTACTGATGAAATCTCTGTAAATGTCTCTCTTTATTTATAACCGTTGTAAGGAAGAGTCATCTCTGGTTCCCAACAGTATTATGTATATAAAGATGTTTACATATTTAAGAACAAGTAACTTTTGCTTTAGGATCAACAGTTTTTTTCTTCCCTATTCTGCAAATAGTTGTGAAAAACTCATATTTCATTCTGCTTCCTACAAAAGGAACTCGGGGTGAAAAATTAAATGTTGACGTTAATAACATATATAGGAACACTCCATTTTTATCATAAAAGTTGAACAATTTACCTTTGTTACTATACAGCTTTTGAAAAAGCATATATCTCTTCTCGCTCTCCTCGTAAGTTATGCAACTTGTATTTAGTATGAAAAGGGCAATGTATCTTTTAAAATATGTGTAAGCGCCTATTCTCTTAATTTTTGATATAATTATAGTTAATCCTTGTTGTATTATTTTAAAACGTTGGAGAACATGCGGAATATAGACACTATATCTAGTCGCATAAAATACAGAAGAAAAGAGATTCAGAATCATCAGCGAAGCTCATCACTAAGGGAATTTTAAACAAATTTAATTACTAGATAATACAATGTTTGTATAAATGATCTAAAAATATTGTATTAACTTGAGGAAAATATGCGTTTAATTGAAATGTTCTCTGGAAGGCACTCAAGATTTATATCCGATGCATTATCTTTTTCGGGATACTTTATAGCCTTCATGTAGCTTTTTAGTGCGGCGTTAATAAACAGCCATTAAATCAATTCAAAGGACTTTCGATAAATCAATTACTAATTTACAAGTGGTTATAGTTTTTTTTTTTTTTTTTACAGAAAAGCAAATTCATTATTAAACTAAAATAATACTTTTAAAGGGGATAATAATCTATGTACTCCATATCCTAAATAATTCAACAATCAATCAAGGAACAAGCCTTTGTGTTTTGCTTACTTTATCCTATAAAACCCAATCTATGGATTTAAAGTCTTGTTTGTTTGGAGGGAGATGGAGAATGTTGACGTGGATGTGTGGTCAAATTTCCTGTATATTCTTATATTTCTATGGATTGTATTGAGGTTTTTATCTTCGCTCCAATGTAGGAATCAGACGTTATTTCTTTACAAACTATGGGAAGGCATCAATTAATGTATTTAAAATTTTTTTTTTATCTTTTTTAAAAATGTTTTTGAAGATGGAATCAAAATGAGTCATTCAGTTACATATGTTGTGGGTTTAGAGGATCAGCTATTAAACAAATAATATCTTCATAATGGAACAAGAAAATGATTAATTATATGTATCACCAGTGAGCAATGATGATTTTATTTTGAGAGCGGCTCAAAGAAATTTCACAGAATTAATACAGTTGACAAAATAATGGTTTGTGCAATTCAATTTCTTAAATTATATAATCTAATTGAAGATTTAAGCAAGCATCAATTCTATGCATTCATTGAATTACTTTAATAACATAAAAACAAAAACGAAATAAAAAGAATAAATAATTTTAAATTTTAACTTATAAATTTACAAAAATATGATGCAAAAAATGTTTTTGAACACTCCATTAGTCTACTACAATTAAAAACATTAAGTTAATAAATTCAAATTAATACTTTAGTAGAAGTTATTTAGCTTTAATGAATGTTCTAAGACGTTGTGATATAGATTCCAATAACTTTTTTTGTGACTGTTAAGTCTATTTTATTTCATGCTTTAATGAGAGCTCCTTTTAAACTGTTTTTTCCATGTGATATGCTTTTTTTTTCAAATTTGAGCATTAAATAATGTCCATAAATTTTTTATTGGATTCAGGTCCGGAGATTGTAGGGCAGTTACCTGTCGTTCGGGTATTGTGAAGTAACCAAGTCCTGCAAACATAGCAGCATGCTTTGGGTTCTTATCCTGCTGAAAGTGAAAAGTTTGCTCTAAACCTAATTTCTCAAAACTGCTCAATAAGTTATGGTGTTACATATCAGTATATGTTAAAGCTGTCACAAAGTAGTGCCAATAAAACACAAGTTTCCCCACTTCACTAGAGACCATACCCCTCTGAAACACAACATTTCACTCACCAGGCTTGTGAGTTGGGAGTAGATGTTTTGGATCTAAAGCAGTTTTATTTTTATGCCAAAATTTTCAAATACTTGGACAAGAGAAAATCTAAAACTTACTTTCCTTAGATAAAATAATTTTCTTACAAAAATTATCCTTTGGTTTATTTCTGTTGTCCAATGCAAATTCGAGCTGTTTTCTTCTGTTTCATATATGAAAGACTTAAGAGACGTTCTGGTTTGGATTAATTTTCAATGCGTCCAATTTCTTCATACTTTCTTACTATGCATCCAAGAGTTGTAAATAGTAATTTAATCGCTTTTTCAATTTCTTGGCCTGATTTTCCTATTTTTTTAGGGAATTCATTGATACAGTTTCTTATATTCAGTTGTACGGTACATTTTGCGGTTTCTCATATTCAGTAATTTTTGGTGTCATTCTTAATTACATCAAGAACATTGTTGATAAGATATCTGACTTCAAAAATAGTACGAACCTAATAACAACGTTAAGGATATTATTTACAACTGCTATATAAATAATCCTTTCGAATATCAGCGCCATAAACGTAGCAAATCTTACTGAGGAAGTGAGGAAATACTTCTTTTGTAAGGAACTCTTTTAAACTTTTCTAGTTAGAGATTTGTTATTTAACTTCATCAATAGTTTTTGGTATTTTATCTCAAACGTAAGGTAAATATATTGCATTAAAGTTATTTTTCAAAATATCTGTTTTAATTTAGTTTCAAATTTAAAAAATGCTTAAGTATACAAATAATTATTTTGCTAACTGTATATTATTGAAAAATACTTAAAAAGCTTACCCAATCCCGAAAACCCACTCCTGACTCTTCATGCAGAAATAAAGAAAAAAATATCTAGACATAACATAGAAGCATGTCATCCACTCGTGGAAGCAAAATTCAATTTTCTACTTCGGATCAGTGTGAATGGCTCAAATTTTGTCTATGAAACAAATTTTAAATATCTTTGAAGAGAACCGGATTATATAAGTCTCAACACATGTTTTCCTGGATGAAAGCTAATTTCTTCGAACTAATTGGTTTCAGAAAAAAAAAAACACATCACAATTTGAAAATCAATTACAAGAAAAAGAAGCCTGTATGAACACACGTCCACATGCGTAACTACACAACCACAAAGACATACAGTTACACTTATATTTCAGAGTTTTATTTACATGCAATAACACATTTAAATAAATTGCCAAAAATAAATAATAGTTAAGAAATCCAGTTGTATTCGTAGATAAACCGCTATACCACTGTCAAAGAAAACTCATTCTGCGAGGGAATGATATCTTGGTTGTTTTAATACGAAACGCCGGCCAATGTACCTATGGAAAAGTTAACCTAAGAGTTGCAGGAAACAAATGACCTCGACATTGTGGAGATGATTAGATCCATGAAACTTGGATCTAGGCAAGATTTATCCAGAGCTTCGATCCTAGCTAGGAACCTAAGCTAGGAACATTGCTTCTCAAAAGTGTTAGGCTTTGTTTCACAAGCCTTGCCAGAGTAACATGTGTTTCAGTTTCTTCATCACACTCGTTTCTGTCAATATTCCCAGTACGTGTCAAGTGTGGATTGTCTCATACCCGGAAATCCTCAAATAACTTGAATTCGCTCAAATTGCAAAGTAAATACCGCATCTTATTCTCAACAAAGTACTATATGCTTAAAGGAAAAACGAATACAGCAACTGAAATGCCAAAATCATCTAAAAGCATGGAGAAGATACGATAAAATAACTCTTCAACAAACTTAACTTTAGTTCAAATAACTTCAGTGACAACAAATATGCAATACTAAATGGAAAAAATATTTGAATAAAAAAAGTCAACTTCTTTACTGGCAATCCTAGAACAACAAACTATATTTCTTATAGAAACAAAACAAAAACAATTGAAGCTGTAATCTGCCATACATGTAGCATCTTTGAAATGGGGAACACAGAAATGTCTCAAAAAAGGCACCTCCTCCTTTACCCTTAAAAAGGCAATATCAGAGACAGAAAAAAATCCTTCAGAAATAAAGTTCTTCCAATCAAAGCTGTCGTAGCACAACCACCGCATCCAATAACATGTACATTAATTAAAAACAGGTATTTTTTTTATATATAAATACCTTTCTATTTTTCTTTTTTTTTATATAGTGTTCTAAGGTATCTTTTATAATTCCCCCCCGAGACTGGACAGAGTTGTAGTAGTTTGTCTTATACATATCTTTTTTTTTTTATTAATATAAGGTAATGGAACTGTAGAAATTATGTCCATGGCCACAGGAGAGTCCTGATTATACCATTGGAGCCATGGTAACACAAAGTGGTGACTATTGAGATATTAATGTTTTTAATTCAAATGTTTTTATCTTTTTTTTTTGCTTGAAATGTAAATCCAGGATCCACTAGGATCTCGGAACGAATGCATACGCAGCCGCGATAATGTAGGAAGACATATATGTAAAATGATTGATGATTTAATCATATCTCAATATATTACAATTCAAATCAATTTAATAGAGTTGTCCTAATTAATTCTCTAATTATTATGCAATTTTTTTCCGTGAGTGTGAGTGAGTGATGGTGAAGTTTAATGAGAGCCAAGTATGGCAATGCTGCCCCATCCCAAATGTAATTGTGATCTAATCTTTTGAAAAAAGACAAAGATTGGTGGACAAGTAGGTCGAAAACAGAGAAGGATCGCTTGTGTATATCAAGGGTGCACCTCCCGCGTTTCCAAAGACAAAAATAAGCAAGGAAAATATCATTAGGGTGCTTCGGGATATGAGTTTATTCGAACCCAGAAACATCACTAATTGTACCTTTAGTTGATTACTAAAATAACTGTGGGATAGGAAAAGGAATTCTCCACACACAGAGGATAAAAAATATATCTGAATAAACATCCCTCTATTCATCAGAAGATATATGGATATTCCTAGAAATTGTTTTAACGGCAGACGATACTACACTTTCTAAGTTGAGCCATCTTCATAAACAGCTCGTTAATTTCAGTATACATAACTAAAAATATATCTGTCCAAAAAATGCTTATACAGATCACACAGTTACTGAATTTAGAAATTTTTGTTTATTACAATATCAGAGAAATTTCTCCTATTACATTTTCAACTTATATGCTTCCAGGGACTTTATATATTTTTCATAAATCCTTTTCTTTTGGAATCCTTAATGAATCTAGTCTTTCTATTTCAACTCTCATCATCTGATGTGGGAATCTAATCACATTTCTCGATATAATAAGGAATTTGTGATTGACTAAACTATCTTAATTTGTTCATTTTTATTTCACTACTTCTACTCACAAAAGTGATGTCGATATAGATTCTCTGATTTAACAATAGGCTCCTCAATCATTTTCGCATATACAAATAGTAATGTTTTAGGTTGCTTATTTGAAAGTGATCAACGTTCTATCATTACAAAGCTTTTTTTTACTGAAATTTCACAAGCAAACAATAAAAGATTAGACTGGCAATCAGTGATTACACAAATTTGTTTTATTCATATGTGACTGAAATTATAATATTATTTTCCATGAAATATTGGGTAAACATAAAGGAACTCTTTATGGGACATCGCAAGTTGCGTACATATGCCGTGTTTCTTTTCATTTGCCTTTGGTAGAGCACAAACGACAGCGCCTTCACGTAATTCCTAAAATTGGCATATGGTCGCCAACTTTTTTTCAATCTTATTTCCGCTGGAACATTTTTTTTGTTGCCCAGAAAACTTATGGGTCGTCCTTTTCGGTTACGACTTGAGTATCCGGAAATCATTTACCTTGCAAGACGATAGTGAAAACCTAGTTCATTTTGAATTCCCGAACCTCTTCTACATGTTCTCCACAAAATAAAGGCATTGACAATTGTCAGATCAACAAGGAAGAAAAATATTCTATGCTCCCATTCTCAGGAGCGTCGTCCAGTTGCATAATGTTCTCGAAGTTGATCAAAGGGATCAACACATCCCACATAATCTCATCATATGTGGCAGTTAAAATTTTTGAATGTAATATTAACCATAGCTCTCAGAAAGGTCAGGTCTTCCCCAAAGAACCCCAAACATTATGCTTTTTAAGACGGTTGTACATAAATTCTCTCAAAAGAATCAGATGTCTGGCTAATACATTTTTCAATGTGACTAGATATACAAGATGAGGATAAGAAGTAATGTTGAGAAATTTTTGAATCCTATACTGTGAGTGATCAACTGCACAGACCTTCAATGTATGATTAACACTAAGGAATTCAGCTTCCAAGATATATATATATATATATATATATATATATATATATATATATATATAAACTTCTAATTTCTCTTGTTAGGGATTTATTATGACTTTGGTGAAGATAAATTCCTGGATGTTTTTGTAATAGTTACAAATGCATCTAAAGGCTAATACGTTACTTTGACAGAATACTATGTGTATTTTGATGATTGAGAATACACAAAATGCTTTTGCTTGTGTAATATAAATTATGACTCAATTTTCATGGCTGAAGCATTGGCTATTTGTCAAGTTTTTAATGAACTGACAGAATCTAATAATAATCTATTTTACGTATCTGATAGTATTTCAGTTCAAAACTTCTATATCAAATCCTCAAAAGTTATTCATAGATTGAACATTAAAATTTTTTATACAATCCTATTATAATACACACTTGATCTTTCTTTGAATTCGTCGATTACAAAAAATTTTTTGGAAGAAGAAAGCTCATAAATTTCAAAGATCAGTAACGGAATTTGATTTAACACCAACTGGGTAGCCTCAAAAGGTATCCATACTAACAACTATCAAAATAGATAAGAAAAAAGCAAATGGGAACTTTTACTCTAGAATATAACTTGAAATTTTGGGAAACGTCCTGACCAACGATATAATATCCAATTTAAAAAAAAAAAATCCACAGAAGAGACGAAATATTAAGTGCACGGATCTTCAATAGAATAATCATAAAATCTTACTTGCATGACGATCCCTATCGTAACGCTTATAACCGAGTAAATGATTTCGAACATATTTAGTCGGCCTACGAAAACTACAACAGTCATAGTAACAATAAATAGGAACTTCTAAGATAGATCCACGTTAAACAATTCTTACAGAGATCTTTCGGACACGGTTGTGATAAATAAAGCAGAATAATTGCTAAATAAGAGAATGTTGCTGAAATGGATAATAACCTATTTTGCTCCAAAACCTGCATAATTTAGCCAATCAATAAACCAGACACTCTGTTCTCCCGGCGCTTATAGAACACAACGTTAACATTAATCAGAATAATAGTCTTTGTTGCTCTGGTTATTACAAGAAAGAGGACCAACATAGGACCAACATAGATGTGTATTGCTCGTTTTTTTTTAACTGGCAACCATGTTTCTGATGAATATTACCTACAAACGTACTAAATTATTAATTAAAAACTTTTATTGAAAATTTAATGTTCCTACTTTAAGCAATTCTTAATTGACTATTGAAATAGTTTAGTTGTCAAGTTATTACTTGTACGAGGGATGATCCGAAAGTAAGTTTCGTCATTTTTTTGAAAAAGCACATGATATACCAGATAATACAAACAACCGCCACAGGAATAATCACACATTGATGATCCAATGACGGAAGAGCGTCAGTGGAGTTGGAACGATCCATGCATAGAGTGACGAAGAAAGAGAATAGCAGCAGACCAGCGTGCCCGAGGCGTGATTGACAATGCGGTTGGCAATGGAAGTGCATGTTGTTATCTGGTATGAATGGGCACTCCGGATTATTCATCCATGAACGCCTACAGACCATTACTCATCCATGAACGCCTACAGACCATGGTGAACAGTTCATGTCTTATCAAATGGTTGGATAATGGTGTTGCATGTTCAATAAAGCATGGTAGAGTGAATCAAGGCAGGAGAAAGATCGAAGAGGGTGCCCTTTCATATCCACGAATGAAAACTACGCTGAGTGGAGTACAGGGCATGGATGTTATTTGACAGGCACAAAACGATATCAGACGGAGCTTCCACATTACGTATTAATCGTGTTTAGGTCCATCCAAAACAATACTGTAGTGGAGCAGGCTGTTTGTCAATTCTATTCATTGCAGGACACCGAATTTTACTAGAATGGTTTCTACAAACTGATTTTACTCTATAACAAATGCTTCAATGTCAATTGCGATTGTGTTGAAAAATTAGGGAAAGGTATATTACTCATAATGATATGTTTTTTTTATGAAGTAAATTTTTCTTGTGAGAAAAATGACGCAACTTACTTTCGGATCATTGGTATATTTGCTGGAACTGACAAATTGAATTTTTTTGCATTTTTATTAACAAGCTATGCGATTTGTAATGTTTATTATTTAGTGTAACTAATTAGAAGGTAGTTAATAATTCATAAAAAAAATTGGATTTGGTAATTCATGAACAGCTGATATCTCTGTACTTTGTAAACTTCAGGGTTGCCAAATAAAAAACAGCATTATTTATCAGCTGTGCTTCCCTTTTCTGCATCACTTTTGTTGCTCCATATCTTTATATAACATATCAATCATTCAATCAGCAACTCAGTCTTTGAATCTCGCACTAAATTCTCGCATGTGAGTTAAAAGCTGCAATCTTTATATTCACCTGGTAATCCATCAACTATTTATTTAACAATCGTTATTTTTTGAGTGATATTAGTCTTTGCTGCTCTATATGCTATTAAACGAAATAATCAATAAACTGCAATTTTTTAAATTGTGTTTAAAAAATTAAGTTCTAGGAAGCTAATTAGGTGATATGATTTAATTTATATGATTTTTTGTTGTTGTGCTAAAGAGTTATGGAAGGAAACAATTCATTGTTGTTGAAACCATCAGCTAAGAAAAAAAGTCAGTTCAAATTGGAGTATCCTTTCCCTATTGTCACTAATGAATGTGAAGAAAACAAAAGTGATTCCAACTGGAAAATTGTTGAAGGATATTTACAAGAAAACTGTGTATTGGTTCATGATGAAGAATCAATGATTATGTTATACAACATGGTATGTTAATATTATTAATTTGATTTAACAAACTTGATGAATTAATTATTTTACTTGAAATTAGAAATATGTTTGGAAAAGCTTTATATAGTATTAAAATCTCAAGTTAAATATCTTTTATTTTTTTATACAGAAATTTATTTATCTAAGAATCAAGTTCCAGTTTACCCTTTAAGAATGAGCATTAATTTAAAAATAATTTTCTAGAATGTTTCCTTTCTCATTTAATTTTAGCAGAAATGATCTCTTAAAAATGTTTTTAAACTCATTGTACACATTTAAAAGATTTAAATTAAATGTATTAATTTGCATGAAGTACTCGAGAAATTTTAAGGTGTTCTTAAGTTTGTAATTTTCATGTGAGTGATTCTTAGTAAAGTGAGTAAACAATGTAATTTTTTTTGTGAACTATGATGTTTTTGCTGCATATAATTTACCAAAAATTTTGCTGTGACTTTTGTTGCCAGAAATTTCATTTTTTTTTGTAGTAGCGCTTTCCCGATATTTGAGATTCTTGTACTTAAAAAATTTTTAGACTGTAGAAAATCTGTAATTACTGACTATAACACCTTTATAACTTGATTATGCATAACAATGATCTTTAGCTATTGATTATCTACATAGCTTGATTATCCTTAAATGTGATGTAATATTTAAAATTGTTTTCAGATAAATTAGCTATTATCTTGAAATGTGACATATTTTAATGACAGATATGTTTTCAGGGTTTTTTTGGCAAAGGAACTTTATCAAAAAATGCCCCCCAAGTTTGTGTGAAGAAAAAAAATAATACACCTCCCAGAAAAAAACAAAAGTAAGATTTTTAGTATTATTTTGATTTTCATCAGAATAATACTTTGTAATTGATAAAAAAATTGATTTTTACTTTTTATTTAAATTTTAAAATGTGATTATGACTGAATAATTAAAATTTTATGTACACATGTAAAAACCTATCAACCTTTTTTGCCAAATATGATTGGATTGGAAATCATCTGTAAGTTTGACAGGAATTGCTTCCAGTTTCACGGTTGACAGGATATTACTGTTTTATTGAATATTGTTATTCTTACATTTCTTCTTAAACTTAATTTAGAGTTAGAAATTATTATGTTTTTGTCAAGATATAAGTAGTAAAAATACATTTTAATCTCTTTATATGCTTTTGATTTTTACTTATTAAAAATAGTTCCTGCAATAAACTGTTCTAAAAAAGTAGAACTTGGAGTATGCCAGCTTTGTTTTATATATTGCTGTGAATAAAAAATAATCTAAATCACACAAATAAAAAAAATTTAGATCATTTGGTTAAATTGAAGTATTGGATACCCCATGGTGATGATTGATTTCAGAGTGCAACAATGATATATATCTAGCAAATTAGTTTTTGGCAATTCTGATAATTTTTCTTTGAGGAAACCTCTACATAGGTCAAAAGTTTTCTTTCTTGATTGCTCTTTGTTAAAAGCAGGTGATAATTTTTGAAAAACAGCAAAAAATATTTTATAAATATCATATACAGCTCTTTTTACCTTTTAAACATTTTTTTTCAAATCATTTAATGTTGAATACCTTGGAAGGGATTCTTTGGTCTCTTTAATAGCTGCACCTAATGATGAATTGCCAAGTGACTAAGAAAATCACCATAGTAGGTTGTATTGCAGTGTAGAATTCTCCGGTTTGGCGATGACCTTGTCGTAGTTGTAATTTAATGGGGGCAATTATAACAGGGAAGTACAGACTCTAATAGTTATATGAAGTGTGTCTGAAAAATATGATTTGCATTATTTTTTATGATTTGGGATGAAAAAATAAAATTCATGTTTTACAGAGGAGCACAGATAAATATTTAATTTTAAAAAAAGTTTAATATTTGATTTGGAATGAATTAATTTAATCTGCTTTGTGGAACTATTATGAAAAAATCTTTTATTTCAATTTTATTCCAAAATCAAAAAATTATCCATATTGTACTTTTAATATCTTTCATTCTGCCTATTATGATTAGGAAGTTAACTGGCTAAAAAAAACCTCTTAAATTACAAGAGTATATTAAATATTTATCTATAAGCTCATTGTGAGGTTGAACTGTTAAATGTATCCAAATAATAAAATAGTGAAAATGTTTTGTAACATTTTCTTGAAACTATTTTAAGATTTTACAATTGGTCATAGGAATTGAAACTTAAATACTATGTTTTTAGAATTAATTTGATTTTGCCTGTTTTGATTAAATAATTTTTAAAAAGTTGCATACTTTTGTGTGTGTCATTATATGCCTTCTTTATAATTGTGGGCTGAAAATATTTCTTTTGATTTCATACATTGTTATTCAGAAAGTAAACTTTATCTTTTAAAGTGAAAGGTACTTTTAAGATTTGAAGCTATATAATGAGAAGAAATAAAAAGTCATGTTACTTTTTTTAAAGTTCTGTAATGAATATTTAAAACAGATGATTGTTCAATATGATTGATCAACATTTATCTTTTTTTTTTTTTTTTTTTTTTTTTAACATTTGTTCTTGGATTGTTAAATATTTTTGATCATTTTAATTATATCAAGGTTTTTATCTAATTAAAGCTTGTATTGAAACTTGGTATTGAATATTTGATATAATTCTTAAAAATAGAGATATACATTTTTTGATTGCTAAAGTAGAATATTTATTAATTTTTTAGAGTATTAAAATATTTGTGCAACACTTTTGGTGACAAAAATACTTTGTACATTAGCATACATTAAAATATTCTGAAATGTAATATTTTTGCTGTTCGTTAATTTTGTTATTATCATAATTAGGACAGAACCTTGTGATTCCCATGATGATGTGATTGAAGTTTCTGATAGTGATGATGAAGATAATGTGCAAAGTGATGAAAATAAAAGGGATGCTAGTGAAATTCTGCTCTCTTCTGATAGTGATGATGATAATAGAAGATATAAATGTTCAAAACAATCTGAGTCGGACGAAAAAGAAAGTCTGCAGCTTACATTTCAAGAAGTAAAAATCTACTCAAAGTTTTAGTTTAAAGAATTTGCTATGATTAGTGAACATATTGTTCTGCTAGTAATAAGTATTGTGTGTTGTTGAGTACAATATGTAGCTCATATAAATCATAGCTTTTTTTCTTTTATGTATTAGTTTTTATGTTGACATATGCTTTTTTATAGTAACTTTTGATAAAAATATTATTCAGAATAATTTTCAGTTTCATATGAATGCTTCTAACAATTTATTTTGTAGCTTATAGTTTTATGAATTAAATATATTTTAGAAATACACACATTAAAATAGACAATATTATAAACACATTAACACAGAAACCAGTTATCAAATCATATGAATATTATAGAAATGAATAAATCAAGGTTTTTTATTGTTTAAAAATGTGAACTAATTATGTTTTAAAACTATTTTTATTAAAAGTTAAAATTGTATAACATTTTTGTTATTGCAAATGATTTGTTTTCATCTTGAGATTTTCTACTTCCTGTAAGAAATATCTTTATAATAATAATAATAATAATAATATTTAACTTTTTTAATACACATAAACATTTCTCTTAATGAAATAAATCTTGTAAGACTTTTCAGTGACTTAAAGTATTTAATTTTGAGTAATAGTAAAGTGAATGATATTAAGATGAATTTTTGATGTAGCAGTGTATGATTTAAAATATCATTGCATCATTGAAATCTTACCTTGTATATATTTTCATAGTTTAATTTCACTTTGAAAGTTTTGGAGTAATGTTTTCTTTACAGCTTAATTATTTTTAATTTTTTACATTTCAAGTATTTTAAATAATGACATGATCTTTTCTGTCTTATTAGCAAAAATATTTTAAATTTATATGTAGCCGTAATCAGGCAAACAGAATACACTCTCCCATCTTTTAAGTGCAGGTTTCACTTACTGCCATCAAATGCCAAGGAATAAATGATGAATTGATTCAGAATATTAAATATTTTCTGTAATGTCTTAAGTCAACTTTGGAATATTATAAAGTTAATGTAAACATAATATAAATTGTATATTTTAATTTTACTTGCTTAATCTGACTGTGGATCGTAATGTAAAAGTGTATTTTCGAGTAAATATCACTATTTTACAAAATTTCTAAATACATGAATTTTATTTTGATATAATGCTGTCTTTTATTTCCAAATTTTATTTTTGTTCATAAAAGTAAACTCTTTATGTCTAAAAAGCCATTTGTGACTAATTTTGGGAATGTTCGCACTATAAATTTTCTTGACATTTCATCACTTTAATGAAAATATTAATATTTTTAGGCATTTTTCTTATCATATGGATTGGGATGCTTGATTGTTAAAGACCAAAATACAGTAAGATTTTTATGTACCTTTTTATTTGTTGTAAACTAAATTTTAAAATATTTTAATATAATGTATTTCTTTGTTTAATGTGTTATTCATTCATTTTGATAAAAATGATGAATATTTTCCTAAATCATATTCATTTTGAATTTTTTGCTATCATTTGAATTTATAATTTCTCTGGTTAAACCAAAAAAAAAAAAAAAAAAAAGCCAGTAATGCAATAATTTAGGCACTTGTACATTATCACCAGCACATTAGCAAAGTTAAGCGACTTTTTAAGAGGAGAAAAAGAATGACAACTTATACAAAGCAGATGGGTATTCAATGCAATCATGTTTGTATTGGTATAGTTTTTTTAATGACGTTTTAAATTTTTAAGAGGATTCCTGCATTTTCATTCTGGGTGGAAATTGTATTACAATAGATTTAAGCATAGTTCAAAAGTAGAGCTCAGGTTCGGCCAGATATGATTCATTAGTGTTGAGTTGCTCTGTGCTTTTTATTTTTTCATTTTCATCAACTCCCTCCCCCATATTCTTTCAGTTTGTTGTATTTGTATATTATGTACTCATAAAAGAAATTTGTAAAGGAATGATTGACAGCTCCATATTCAAAAGAAATTTGTAAAGAATTTTCTTTTTTATTAGCAAATAAACCAGATTAGATTGTAATTTTTTATAGCTTTATTTCAAATTTCAATTCCTCATATTTAGAGAAATGGTGGGAAAAAAGGAGAAAAAATCTATGTAACAAAATGTAACAAATTGAACACTGATAAAAGTAGTGATGCTGTTTGTTTTGAGGCAAGCTTGAGTAAGTTGTGAAGTACAAATATTGGACTATTATAATTCAATGCTTAGTGTAATTCTTGTGACTATAAATGGTTGTAATAATGCATACATATCAATTTTTATTTTAACAAATAAAGTTTGAAGAGTTATTTAAAAAATTTCCAGTTTTCTCTTTGAAATATAGTTTATTCATAAATATATGTAAAATATTTTTTTTGAAATGTGGAAATTTTTTTTATAAATTTTAATTTTTCAAAATGTAATAGATTTACTGAAATAACTTTAATAAAATGTCTGTGTTATGAATATTAATTTTTTTCATATATCAACAAGTATTCATTTACATAAAAAAGTTATTTATAACTAATGTACTAATTACTGCTTTATTTATAGTAAAAAAAAATTATTTATTAAATGCATTTTTCTTTTCATTACTTTTTATTCTAATTCGATATTTTTAAAGGAGTGATATTAGTTTTTAATTTATAATGAGCTTTTTTTTAATGTAGAAAATTTTGTTTAAAATCTGAATTTTCTTAGTACATTTGTGTTTGATTTTGTGACAAAATTCTGTGAAATTTCAATTTAACTGTGTGCAAAATATTTTAATTTCTTTAAAAAATAAAATAAATGGAACCCTCTCCCCCCCCTCAAGTTTACAGTATTGACTAATATCAACCACCAGCCATTATTGCCATAATTTTTCTTTGCCATTGATTTTTGAATTGCATATGATTCGTTATATCTAAAATGATTGTCTTGAAAATGAGTGTGCATCTATAATATATTTATATATATATGAGTTCACACTATTCTTCACACGCACAGATCACTTCCATTACTCTTACTTTTTGTTAATAATATCTTAAGCTATTAATCATTTGCTTATAGTGTTACTATTATCCTGAGACAAAAAGAGATCAGGTTGTAACTACATTATATTTGTTCTCCTTACTCATGAGTGTCATCTCGCATGCTTACGTCAGCTCCACTCGGAGACTCAGTCAGGTCTGAGGGGATCGTGTGGCATCTTGCACTCACCCCTTTACGAAAGGAACGCCCTCTACAGGCAGGCTTTAAGCACGGGGACAACAATATATATATATATATATATATACTCACACACATACTTATTTTTTAATAGGAGTAATTTTAATAATCTAAATAAATGTAAAAAATTGATCTGAATTAGATATTTCGACATAAAAAGCTTTTAAATATGATAAAAATGAGATGTATTCTTTTTAATTACAATAACTTAGATTTAAAAAATAATTATATTTGTATGAATAATGTTTACAAAGATATATGAATGAGGAATATCAGTGTGTGATTACAGACAATCTAGGATTTTTTAGGATAAAAAATTAAGAGATATAATGAATCATGGGACTAATTTTAGACTTAACGTTTGTTAAAATAATTTTTATGTTAAGAAACAAATGAGCTTAGATATTAAATTTTATTATTAAATTAGCAATTAACTGTAATTTTTCTTTAGAAGCTTTTAAACATCTTAGACTTTATTAGTTATATTAAAAAAATGTTCTTCAGAAAATTAGATATTAATAAAAATGAGGATGTTTATTTGAAAGATTTTAAAAAAACTATTATTAATTTCCAAAACAAGTTTATTATGTGTAGACAAAGAACCTAATACTTATGCTATTGCATGAAAAAAATTCTTTAATTTCATTAAAAAGCAGTTTGAGAATAATAGCTCCTTCAGGGTAGTGAGCAACATCCAGAAAGAATTTCTTTTAGAATTATAGCATTTTATAAAAAAATTAGTAAATATTAATAATGTTAAATTCCTCACATTTTTTAAATACTTAAGTGGTTCT
This sequence comes from Nephila pilipes, assembly GCA_019974015.1. Classification (NCBI taxonomy): domain Eukaryota; kingdom Metazoa; phylum Arthropoda; class Arachnida; order Araneae; family Nephilidae; genus Nephila; species Nephila pilipes. The sequence continues at coordinate 6,049 of BMAW01033625.1, read as the reverse complement.
GTAATTAATAGTTTAGCCAATTTTTTTTTTGCATTTTTATGAAAATAATTTTTTGAAAATTATAGTAGTTTCAAAATGCTTAATGTCTTGATAACGTTATTTTCTTTCGAATTAATAATAATGAAGATGTAAAGCCTTTCTTATCCTGAGTATTTTAATTTATTGTAAACTAATGTTAATATTAATAAAGCTAATATCAAATAAAACACCCAAAATTTAATTCGTAGAAATAAGCAGAAGGAAACTTCATATGCAAATTAACGTTCATGATGGTCAAAAACCAGAAAAAAGGATTTAAATGAAGAAATCATGATTTTGCTGAGCTGTTTTTTTTCACTGTCTCAGCCATGTGATTCAATTGTTCAGCTTTTGATTCGAAAAAAGGGGACTGGAAAATGACAGAATTTATTGGAATCTGTGGCTTGGCATAGTATCAGGAGACTTACTGGTATCTGAGCAAACACAAAGAAGTGCTACAGATGCGATTGAAGTAGCAAAGAGCTGTGGAAGATTCTAAGAAATAGGGAATGTAAGGCTATGAACCAGGGCAAGGTCTTCTGTGTGCAACCACAGCAACTAACTGATGATCGATATATCCTGTTAACAGTTTATCCAGACAGAACAGGCATTTCTACTCATCTGTAAAAACAGTTGTTTTTGGCAACAGCACAAAGGATGTCAAGCCAAATAATCTGAAATAGGCTTCATTAGGGTGGTTTCAATGCACATAGGGCTATGATTTGTATTCTGTTGACCTCAAGATACTGTGCAACATGAAGAAGGTGAACTTCTAACCATTGAGTTTCAGTGCGATGTAATTGGAGCCAAATGCTTTTTAATGATGAATAAATTCAGTCTGGATTGCGACTCCCAACATATTTGGTATGGAGAGAAAGGAGCTTTCAAAATGACCCCACATTCCTATGGTAAAGATCACATTACAATCGAGGGGATTGATGATATGGTCTAGAATTTGCATAGATGGATGTTTGGACTTTTAGGCTAATTCCAAATGACAGTTTGATGGCCTAAAGATATGCTGAGGATATACTGAGACCTAATGTCGTAATATATGCTGTAGTTATTGGTGATTCCTTTCTTTTTATGCATGATTACGCCAGACATCATCAGCTCGTCTTGTGGAGAACATGCTTGAATCTGAAAAAATGCAGTGTATGGAGTGGTCAGCATGCTCTTCTGACCTAATGCCCTCAGGGCTTGCTTTCTTTAGGTAGATATGGGCACCATGATCCAGAGATACCCTAGTGATTTTCTTTTCCATGGAGTTTACTGTCTTTGGTAAACATGGTGACACGCTGTCTTTGGTAAACATGGTGACACGCTCTTGGGATACTCTAGTGATTCTTCTATATTTTTGACCCTCCTTTCTGTCAATAATTTCTTAATCTTTCAATTTTTTTCAAATCTCTGGATCACATCTTTGCCTTGTAGGGTACAACATCTGGGATTTGCACCATTAAAATACTATCACTCATTTCTGACCTAAATCTGATTGAGCATATTTGGGATACACTCAGACGATACATCACAGGGAAACTAAGGCCTCCTATTACTGTCCAGGACTTTGAGATTGCACTTCTTAAGTAGTGGAACAGTATTTCCCAAAATCTTATAAATAACCTCACTGCATCTATGCAAAACAGGTGTTCAGCAGTCTTAGCTGCTCAGGTGCCATATTAAACATCTTGCATTATCTCCAAAATTTTTGTTTGTCATTTACTTAAAACCAAATTATTTCCCTTAAACAACTTTTCATGTTCTTTCCAATATTTTTCTCTCGTACAATTTTTTTGTGTGCCTTTTTTTGCATTGCATTTTGTTACACATGTGCTCTCCATTTTATGCCCATGCTTGGCTGTCTCACATAGTTTTCTTCTTTGCTTGTTCCTCTTATTTTTTTTTTTTTGAGCAGTGTATATTGTGTTGGAAATTATTTATTTGGAGATCTAGATATTTATTGCATATTCAGTAAAATTAAAATGTCTTTCTTATTTATTTTTAAGAATGCTTCTGTCATTTCATTGTTTTATTGCAATTTTTGTAATTTTAAATTATTGGAAGCTAGTTTGTAAGTTTCATCTTGAATCATTTCTTTGAATTTCAAGAACTTGTAACTATGAAAATTAGACGTTATAAAATGTTTAAGTGTTTTGTATTGCTGTTTCAGTGTGATGAAGGATGTATTTGTTATTAAAAAATATAGAATTTTTTTCTATGTATAAAATAATATAATAAAATATAATATAGCATCTTAAAACCTAGTCAAGTTAAAATAAATGAGATGATTCATATTTTTATATAGGGAAAAATATTTTTAAGACTGAAGTTCACTTAGGATGTAAATTTTATTATAGATTGAATAATTCTTTTGGTTTTTCTCAAATATTTCATACTTCTGATGTATAAAATTTCATATGTTAATTGATATCATTTTATGTTAATTTAAAATATTTTATTGTTAAAGAAAATATTTTTGACTTCTGTTATGTACAGTATTATTTTTTGGTAAATTTTTGTATTTGTAAATGTTAGAAAGTGGATTTTTATTGAATTACTTTACATTTGAGGTATGAAAGTTTGGTAATTTATTTAACTGATATTAAAATTACAAAATGTTATAAATTTGTTTTCTCTATTTAAGCCATTAAATATAGGAGTATTATGGAGCAGATTCTGTGATTTGTCACCTGATTTTCCTGTTATGTATACTGCATATCATCATTTCAGAAGTAAATGTTGGGTTGTTAAAAGTGGTCTTAAGTTTGGTGCTGATTATGGTAATTGAATTGTTTGCTATATGCTTCTCTTTTTTCATAATGTATTATTCAACATTTCAAAAGTTTTTGAAATTTCTGCTTTAGGCCATAAAATTTTTCTAGTAATAAAAACAGAAGGGGAGATAGTAAGGGTTGCTGACTTTTTGTCAGTAATCATTCGCAAGAAAGAAAGATTCCAATATTTGGCGCCGTGTCATATCAGAATAATTTGTTCTGAATTCTGGTTCCCATTTTTAATAGAAGGAATTGCAAACTATGAAATGCATGTTTTGATTTTATATTATGAATTTTTTAGTACGCTCACAAATGTCTCTTTTTAAGTAAATTTTAAAGTTAAAAATCACATGTTTGTTTTGAATTTAATGTATAATAATTAATATACTTTGTCATTATATAAAAATGTTGGTTTTTATCTTGAATTATTATTATTATTATTTCATTTCACTTAATCTATATTAAGTACGTAGATTATACATTTTATACATTCTCTAATTTTTAGAACCTCAAATTATTTCAGAATATCAAATTTTATTACATTCATTTATCTTTTTAATATAATCAATATGCTACAAGTTTTTGAGAATAAAAATTCTGAGAGAGACCAGACATGTTAATGTTGCTTATTTGAAATGATATTTATGATTTTGAAATTTTATATCACAAAATAATATCTTTTTAGCTGAAATGTTATCTGAAAAAGTCCCCTGTATCTGTGAAAATTTAATTGATATTACTATAGACATGTTTAAAAAAAACGCCTTTTTGTCAATATATTAATTTGTCATTCTCTGGAACTGAGCAGATATAGAAATGTGTGTTTAATGTTAGAATATATTTCAGAAAATAAATTGGATAAGACTTTTTTAGGGAAAAAGAGCTTTACTCAAGACCATTTGTAATATGTTTTAATTATTTTTTGCCAGAAATAAACATTTTTTAAGGTATTCAGTTAAACTTGATAGGTAGCTTAAAATAAGGTATGAATACTTTTTATTTATTTATTTTGTAAAAAGGCATTACTATGTTGAATTCTTTTTACTTAAAATTAATGTAATTAATTTGTAATTATAAAAGGTATATTCATTTATTTCAGTTTTATATAAAGATGGGCCACCATTTTATCATGCAACATATACTGTACTTGTTCGAACTGTGAAAGAAAATTTGAGAGATGTAAGAGGCATTAAAGATTTAACATGGTCCTCACTTGCTGCTTTAAACAGAGTAAATTGTACTGCTGGAAAGGTGATTTTAAATTTTTATGTCTGATATTTTCTTATAATAAGTAATTAAAAATCTTATTTTACACATTTATAAAGTTTTTAAGAAATTATTGGAATTTTTGATATACAATAACAAAAATGTTTTCTGTTTTATATATTTTTAAAGTGTTGGAGTTTGATTATTTTTAGAAATATATTTCTGTTTAAGATTTTTGTTTTGCTGTTAGCTAAAAAAAAAAGGAGTGAATGTATTTATAAGAAATATAATGTGAAGAATAAAAGGAATTTGTTATAATGAAATAATCAGTAGTTCATTACTTTTAAATTAAATTTGGCTTGGGTTTTATGCAATTAGATCTTATTTATAATGGAATATTTAAATATTATTTTGAAATAGGAATAAAAAATGTCATCATCCTTCCTTTTTAAATCCTTACTCCATAAATTATGTTTGTAGAAGTGCTTTATGTGTAAATTTTATTAACTAGTTTTTTTCACTAAGAAATAAGTTTTATGGTTTTTTATAATTTTACCAGCACTAATTCTTATATTTTTACATTATTTATTTACATTATTTATTAATTATTCTTATAATTTTACACACACATAGTTTTTTTTAATTGAAAATTATTTTCATGGATGATACTATTTTCATTTCTCAGAAATGATTAAAAAATCTATTAGAAGAATGGGATCTTTTCTGAAGAGTAATTAACTTATTTCAATTAAATCTTTAAAAAGTTATAGAATTAAATCATGATAGAGATTTTGAAAACTGATAATGCTTTAACATTTTTTAAATAAAAAATCAAAATAGTGTCTTTGTCATCTTTGATAAGTTTTGAATTGATTGTGATGTACAATTTGACTATGTAAAGTGTTAAAGTTACTGAGGAATTAAATGAAATATTTTGTTGATGTGTAATAGAAATAATTATTTGAATTTGAACTGTTTGTGGGGTTACTTTATATATTTCTTTAATTAATTGTAATTTTTAGTAAATTTTTATATGTGTTACTATTATTAAATAATGTAACTTAAATTTGCAGATAATTTATTTCTGCGAATTTCATTAGAGATGGCCTAAAGCTTTTTCTGAAACATTTATATTGATTAAATTACTCTTATGCAATTGCACAGTAATATTGTGTTTGTTCTCCTTGAAAAGAATTTTTTTTGGTGCCTTTGTATTTAAAATATATTTACTTCTTTCAGCTTTTACATAACTAGAAACTTCATTTCATTTAAATAGTGTTTAAATTTTAATTTTATAGATTGGTGAAAGTAGCATATGCGAAACATCTTGTTATAATATTGATATTTTTTTTTGTTTATGTAATAGTTGTTAAAAGATATGTTTTTATAGGGTCTTCTTATTCTGTATGTTATAAAGCCGAATATAATGACAGATCTTAGAAACACCACACCATTGTGCATTTCCCAGTTCAAGCTGGAGGTTCGTTTTTTTTCCTTTTCTTTTTAGCAATTTCTGACTAATTACTACAATATCTGTGAAAATCATTAACTAAAATAAATTGTTTCTAGAATTATTTTAAAGGTTTCACACAATAAATATTAGTAATAATAATAAACTAGTAAAAGAATAAATTTCCTTTGAAATTAAGTGAAATTATAATTTTTAAAAATTATAAAATATTCTTAATTTTTCTTATATTTTTACTCTAAAATAAGTGAGATATTTAAGCCATTAAATATAATATTTGATGTGAAAATTGACAATTCATTTTATTTGTGCTAGTAGTTTGTAAGGAAAAGACAGTTTATTATGTTATATTATAGTTTCAGATGTATGTTATTTTTCTTGTTTCATATTTTCTCTATTTTGTGTTATATGTTTCTACCTCATCCCCCCATACATGTTTTAATTATATTTTGAAATCTTCAACTGTGGAAAGTAGTATTTTAAAAGTCTAAAACATTACAACATTTCATGTGCAAGTCAATATCATTTGGTTACAGTTTCTGTGAATGTTTCATATTTGATTTTCCTTTTAATTATAATTGGA